>JABEEM010001137.1:0-11564 GCA_013363185.1 Fusarium secorum
TTTTAATTTTAATTTTTAAATATTAATTATTTATAATTTATCTTATAGTATTAATTCACTTTTAGATAAAGCTTTTATATATAATAGTCTAAGCTATTCTATAAGAGGAGAAAATAAACCTTTTAAAGCATTTAAGTATATTATAATGTCATTGCCTCATTTGCAGTCCAATCAGTTAATAAAAAGTCCTGTGGCAAGCCCGTACCAAACAGTAAGTCTGAAGGATTATCAAAATCAAGACGCGCAAAATCAATCTCGGCAACTATAGTTTCTAATCCATCTCCTCCCTGTTCACAACATGATTCTTGGCGCTGCTGTGTTTCGTTATTCCACGTTCCTGACGTCTTATCTACCAAGATGACCTCTTCATTGATTGCGATACCGCCGTTGAGTCCATACTGCTCTTGTGTATTATCAGTCACGAGAGAATTCCTCGCCCTATCGTTTTGTCGAGGCGGCACTGCTGTGTTAGCCTTAGACAGCATAGCCACGTAGCGAGAGGCCAGACCGCTGTTCCGACCGGCCGATTGCAGGAACTTCATTCCGTTGTGCAAAGCTTGAGAGTCCTCACTAGACGAAACAAGCTTTCGCAGCGGCTCTTCTAATGTTTGCGCGGTGATCAGGACCCCCAATGAGGTAAAGACATCTATTAAGTTACATCAGTATGAGTTCATCGGAGCAAATTGCACCTCTGACTTGCAGATCCAGACCTACAATGCAGATTGTACCAGAGTGAGTTCAGTAGCTGCTGGTCGTAGTGAAGGTGGATGAGTTGAATGGTCTCCCGAGCTACGGACATACAGACCTGGGCCGAAGAGAGAGCGACTCCCATGCGCAGATCATCCTGGATCTTGTTCTTGCTCAGGAGCATCAAGCAGGGTCGCTGAAGGAGCAGCCGCATCTGCAGGAACCGTATGCGCATAACGAGTCGTTGGCGCTGAAAATCCCTCCCCTCGAGGAGAGTTCCCATAGGCGTGTCGTCAGACTCGGTGTCTTTAAGGTGCCCCGGCATGTCGTCCCACCATGCCTGCAGCTGGCCATCCAGGAAGATAACGTTCCCCAGTTTTATTGATTCTTCAGGGCTTTGGGACCACCACATAGACTCTACTTGTGACTTCCTACTGCCCATGTTGTATATGTTTGATAGGATATTGCTGACTACCTCTGACAGCTTGATGGTATGAGTAAAAAAGGCCAAGCGTGATGGGCGGCCACCTGGCTGTCGAGGGATAGAAGACGTCTCGCCTATATACTGATCGTCAACTTGGAGTGGGAGATCAACATTCTTGGCATCATCGAATATTATAGATGGTGGACGCCCGAACTTCATGCTCAAGGTGCGATCGAGCACAAAGCATCCCCACCAGGCGCGTTTCCTCTCCTCCTTCTCCACCATGGAGGTCGCCTTGTCTGTAACAACCGGGTTCAAGTGCAGCCCAATGCTCACTGCTCCCCGAATCATGACGCCGACAAGGTTCCAGCATTCGGTCAGCTGGAGCGTGCTCTGCAGGTAGTGACATAGTAGCAGCAGTGCCTGGACCAGCTCAATGCTCGTGCTTGTGAATACATGCGGCAGGACCATAGCCCTGGCCCGGTCGGCAAAGGGTGTCGCTAGTAAGCTGAAGCTTTCCTGTTGCCCGGCGCAAAACTCACACCCATAAGCGAAGACGAGGTTGACGATGGCCAGCCAGACAGTTGGCTCAACAAAACTGCTGTTCGCCTCTTTAGCCCATAGCGCTTCGTACCGGGCGCGGAATCTACCCTCGTGCAAGAAGGGGTAGAGTACATGGACATGGTCGAAGTAGGCGTCCACCAGACGGTCGGCAAGTTCATGCGAAGGGAGTCCGTTTCTGCAATCGGCATACACTTGCCTATGGGTATCGGAGGAGCTTGGCGAATCCAACGGCTCGCTTAGATTGAGCACCTGGCCGATTAACCTCGTCAGTACGATGGATTCCATTCACTATATTACGGTTGAGATATTCGAAGTCAGCTTAGGGCGGAAGGTGGCCTTACTTCAATACGCGATGTCTCTTGATCAGATCCGTACCGGGATTCCGGCCCGATTCTTGATACGAACCTAAAGGAGGATGAGTCTCCGAAGTATCCATTTGCTTGTGACGATATCTGTTGCGCAGGACTTTGTTTGCCTAGGGCCACTCCACTGCTAGAACAGGGTAAATTGCTGCTTCGCCGCCTCTCAAGTTCCTCCACCGAGCTTCTGAGGGCTATACTACCTGGATTCTCCGCGTGGAGAGTGCTCGAAACAGGGTCTACACATGGCCTCTTCCTCCCCAGCCTGTTGTAGCTGTCTTGAGGACTGATGGGGTAGTTATTGATATGCTGCTGATCCTGATGGGTCGTTGGCGTTGCATTAAACCTGACAGAGTCGTCTCGGCTGAACACTTAGCAATGGTCATACAAGTGATAAAACAAAAGAAAGGAAATGACTATTGGTCCTTACGTTGAGTCAGTGGAGCTGTACTGACATAGAAACCCATGGCTAGTGCAGCTCATGCAGCTAGGCTTTGCTCCATCACAGCGGTGCTTCTTCCGGCGGCAAGGAATGCAGGCCCTCCTGAAGCCAAGCCGCTTCTTTGTTCTCTGGGTATCTTGGGCTTCCGACATAGGCGGGGCGGTTCCGGATATCTGGAGGAGGAGTAGGAGATCGACTGTGTAGATAACAACCGTAGGAGTCGACGGATGCCGCGGGACGGAATTCTTTTTTCTTTTAACTTCTATACCTGGTACTCTCAGAGTGGAGCACCCCGGAAGGCTAACGACTTTCAGACTCGGTTCTGACATAGCCCTTGTTAGCGTATGCAACTACATGGAACTGGTGATGACATAAACTTCTGGCCATGTCATAACACCAATTAAACTAGGCCAGCTTATTTTTCTTGGTCACGTCGACGCTGTAGTGTCGTAGTGTGTGGCCAACACACTGGGGCTTCTGGGTGGTATGTTATTTTGTGATGAAAGGGATGGATCCAAATTTGGACCGCCATTGTGTCTGGCTTGTGATTAAAAGCCGGAAACATAGTGCGAATAGCTGTCAGATCCGTCACGTCTAAGTCCTAATTTCTAAGAGGGCTAATTTTCAAATCCCGCGGCTTTCTTCACGTAGTTGTTATCTACGGAAGGCGACAGGTCGGATCAGCATTACGGAATGGGTAGGAACCCTTTCTAATAGCTAAAGTATGTAGGGACTAATTGACTATATAGCGTACCCAAGTGCGCCCGAGGCAATCTAGCGCACAAGGCCTAATATCTTCTCTTTTGGTATCCGAGTTAACTTCAAGTTCTGCGTATTACAATGGTACTCAAACTCTCGTTTGCCTGTTGGGACTATGACCGAATGAAGGCCTTTGAGGATGGACGAGTCCGTGCAGATGGCATCGAGCTAAACTTCTTAAACCATCGTGTCGAAGAGACGTATGTGCTTTGTTAGGCCTATTCCTACTAAAAAAAACCATCTCTTACGTCCCGCCAGGTTCTTCAGACAGTTGCGTTTCCACGAGTTCGACGTCTCGGAGCTGTCTCTATCCTCCTACATCCTCACCCTCAACCAGGATAACCCGCCATTCATCGCTCTGCCAGTCTTCCCATCGCGATTTTTCAGGCACCAGTCTATGTACATCAACAAAACTTCCGGCGTTAAGCACCCGTCGGATTTGCGGGGCAAGCGAATTGGCACGCCAGAGTATCAAAGTTAGTGCTTTTTGTTTTGCACTATGTCTGTGCTGCATGATGGATACTGACCATGGCACCAGTGACTGCTGGAGTATGGCAGCGGGGGATTATGGAGGAAGAATTCGGGGTGTCTATATCCGACGTAGAGTTCTTCAGCGGCGCAATAGAGCCTACTAACGAGGAGCGTAAGAGCAAAATCCCCCATTCCCTCCCAAAAGACGTGCGTGTTACGCCGATCAAACCTGGCCAAAATCTCTCTCAGATGCTCGAGGACGGTGAGCTAGATGCTATCTTCAGCGCCTCCAAACCGTCATGCATTGACCGCTGCGAGCATTGCACTTACCTTTTCCCGGATTTCAAGGCTGTCGAAGCTGACTACTATCGCCGTACCCGCATATTCCCCATCATGCATGTCGTGGCCATAAAGCGCTCTGTCTACCAAGAGAACCCGTGGATTGCGCGATCCCTGCAAAAGGCCTTTGCTGAGTCTATGCAGTTAGCCGAGGAGGCGATGGGAGATCGGTCCGCGCTGCGTTATATGCTTCCCTGGCTCGAGGACCACTTGAGCGAGACGAAGAGTCTTATGGGGGAGCAACAGTACTGGCAGGATGGCTTCGCACAGAATAGGCATGTAATTGAGAAGTTCCTTGAGTATTCTTACCGTCAGGGGCTTGCCACAAGGAAGTACGCGCCTGAGGAACTGTTTGCATCAAACACACTGGAGGCCTTTGTACTATAGAAAGGCCATAAATAACAGTTAATATATGCAGCTTAATAGTTATAGTGAGAATATAAATATATGTTATTACTGTATTACTGTATTTTATTCTTTAAACTCTTTCTTGCCCTATTACTTCCCCCTTACTAATTCCTTTACATTTGCCGGGATACTACTGCAGCAGAGACTAACTAGCAAATTATACAGTATCCTGAATAGGTTCACGTTTTGCATATATACATAAGAAGAGTTGGGTAATATTCTAGTTAGGACATATTCACTAAGAGATTAAGAGTATGATATATATATTACTTTACAATAGCATATCTATTAAGGGTAAAGGTTGGAATGCGTTACTGACAGAGTATACTTCTAAATAAAAATATTGTAAAAAAGAAAGGATTAATGCATCACAATTCTCGAGTCTCGAGTACAGCTAGTTGACTTGCCTCTGTTATATCTCGTATCTCGCCTATCATTCTCACTGCTTTCTTAAACGCATAGTAAACTCCTTCGGCGGGACAACAGAGAAGTCGTTATACTCCATTTGGGGAGATGTTCCCGTATACTCCTTGCCATCCTTGATAATAGCCAAGTCCCAGCCAACCAAAAGCTTAGCCAGCAGTAATTTTAGGTTGTTGACGGCCAGGAACCGCCCGGGGCACGCCTGGCTCCCGAGACCGAACCCGAGCGAGTCGATGGTCGACATGCCCAGGACTAGCGAGCTCGCCGCGTCCTTGCGGTCCTGACGCATGCGGTAGTAGCGGTGTCCGTCGAACTTGTTGGGGTCGCGGAACGTCTCTGGGTCTGTTGCAATAGCTGCTGCTGGGGCCATGATCATGGTACCCCGAGGGAGCTTCAAGCCAGAGCATTTGAACACGTAGTCCTCGGTCACGATCCTGTTCATGGTAACTGTGCACTCTGTGGTTATTATTTAAGTTACTGTCGGGTGATAAGTGAGGGCAGCCTACAAAGGAAAACTGGGCTTAGTCGTTGTGATTCTTTCAAGAAGCAGTCCAGCTTCACCAGACGCTCCAGATCGACATGGTTGTCTGGACCGACAGCTTCCCTTGCCTCGGCCTTCAACTCCTCGACAAACTCAGGTCGCGTCAGCAGGTCAACCAGGGCAACACTGATGGTCTTGGCAGTCGTATGGATCGCTGCAATTAGGGTCCTCATCATGGTGTCGGAAAAGTCCTGCAGTGTGACACCATCTGGAGAACCACTCCACAGCCACTCGTACCCAAATTTTCCGTGCTTTCTGCCATTCTTATCGAGGTGGTCTTGGCTCTTAAGGTCATCGTAGATGGGTTTCATCTTTTGTAGCACGTACTTACGCTGCTGTCGCAGCCTTTTGACAGAAGGGATCATGGGCGCGACCAGGCCTGCGAGGAAAGGCGGCCACTGCCGTACGTCCTCAGCTGCACCATAACGGTTTACAGCAAAGTCGGCAGTTTGCCTAAGCCATTCCGGGTCAGACGAGAGGCGCTCGTCTACCAGCAGCGCATTAGTGACATATGTGATGGCTGGGATGAAAAAGTTCATGAGGTCGACTGTGGCTACCTCATCCTGTTTCTGGGGAAGATGGGCACCGAAGTAGTCGTTGATCCTCTTCTGTAGCTGCTCTGTCGTTGCCTTGAGGTTCTGGTGAATGCCGACCCGTAGCGCCTTGCCGCTCCAGGCACCACGGTCAGGCGCCCCAGTGAAGTCCTGCGCAAAGATGACGGCGGACGCGAGCTGCCAGCTGAAAATGGCATTAGACAGGTGTTTAATCTCCTCAAGGTGATCTTTAGGGAGAATGACGCGGTGCTTCACGGTATAGCCTCCCACAGGTATCTTCACCTTGAACGGCTGGCCCTTTTTGTTGTATAAGCGGTAGCCTGATTCAAGCAGGGACTTGAGGTCAGTCAGGTAGCGTTTTCGCGAATCGTCTCCGGTGAAAGCGTGCGTTGGCACATGCGAGAGGAGGTCCTTGCTAGCCATGGACTTGAACAACCAAATCACAACCAAGACTCCAGCCGTAACGAGGTAGTGTGAGATCATGATGTGCTAGAGGTATTTTCTGTTTAGTTGTTGGCTATAATGAAATCGATATTAGCTGAAATGAGTTGTTCCGTGTTTAATTTCATTCCATCAAATAGGCTGAACATAACACTATAGCGACTGATATCTTATCCCTTGATCCATCATTTGATCTTTCTTCCCCAATGAGGCTCGAAAGAACGACTGCCGCGGCCGGAAAGAAGGAATTCCGACCCGTTCCGGCAAAGTCCAAATCTTTCCACCTTGCACGGCGTTCCATATAAATTTAGGCTCCGAGGACGTAAAAGGAAAGGCGCACTCATTCAAGAATCCCGCCTCGACTCTTCCTACATGCTTTCACTATCGCACATGGGGAGCCGGAGGTTTGGAGCAGCCCATCTGAGGATGCTACAGTCCGCAATTAGTCTACGGAGTTGGTGGCTCTATCGGAACGGACTGTGTGTGAGAGGTGACGGAAGAGAGGACCAAGCACACCAAGGCAATCCACGTCAATATTCAGTTGGGGACATAGCTTTTTGACTAGACGTCCTCGTTTGCTCCCAGTCTGTTCACTCACAGGAATTCTCTTATTACACATGGATCGATTCATAAAGCGGCATAGTTTTGTTAGGATTGAGCCTTCCCAAGTATCCACCAACAGTAAGACACGTTTCCGTCAAGCCTCTAGTACTGCTAAGAGATAACTACCTAACCAACCAGAATTTTCAATTTCTGTTCAACTCTACCACAGTAGTAATATGAAGATGTAAATGCCGTACTATGAGTGACATGTCAAGCGCATAGCACTACTGCTGCACAAAGTTCTTATTCCTATTTCTAACTGTAACCCGCGGGTACCCTCCGCATTCTTGATAATGCGGGGTATGAGCGGCAAGTTTTAACTGTCAAGGAGTCTTTACACCTCGAACCCTCCTTTACTATCATATACTCTACTCTTGCTGCGAAGAATATGTCTATATTTAATAGCAGCAACGAGATACTTGTGCCGTCTGAAATTACCAGACCTGAACCGAGTGTCGGATCCTTGGTGTTAAGGGGAGGCTATCCCTACGATCTAGCCTGTCTCACAACTAGCTGACTGCGATCTAGCCAGATGCCATCAATTCTGGTATGTAGAGATCAACTTATCGTCGCAATAAATTTGGCAAGAGTTGAAGTATATGTATTTCTTACAGCCAGTAGTAAAATTCACTAACCACTTGCATGATACATACAGTAGATAAGGCATGTAATATATTCTTTAATAGACATCCAACATTGCACTGCTCAGTGGCACAATCCATGTCTTGGTAGCCTATTGTAATTTGTCCATCTATAGTACCATGCCTAGTTTGCAGTCTAGCGGCTAATTCAGATACTCGTCAAACCACTGCAGGGCTAGCAAGAAGGCCGACTCTTTGGCATACTTCTGATTCTTTTCGCTAAGGTCGCATCGGACAGCGAAGCCATGGTTAACTCCAGAGTATACATTGAGTTGATAGGGGGTGCCCGTCTTGACTAGGATTGCCTCTGAGTCGTGTCGAAGGTTGGTGGGGAATATGTCGTCCACCTCAGCCGCAGCAATGGCGAGAGGGGACTTGATAGCCTCGAGCTCCTCCGTAGTCACCATAGCAGGATGCGCCACGTAACCGGCGTCAAAACTACCGGAACCAAGGCCACGTACTACATACTTGGCGCCGAAGCAGTACCCAACACCAGCGATTTTCTGTCGGTATTGTCAGTCCCCGTACCTAGAAATAGAGTGAGTATTTGACCTTGTAACCGAACTTGTCCTTCAAGAACTTAATCGATGCAGCAACGATGGGATCAACTGTCTCGGGTACGTGAGGAATGTTGTTGGAGCCGAACTTGCCCTGCATCCAGTCGGCAAGACTAAAGGTTGCCATGTCGGCGTTGAGCGGCACGGGATCTCCATGGAAGAGATCTGGCATGACAACCGTATATCTGGGAAACTTTAGTAATGCATCAGCAAAAATCATTTCGGGGCAAGATGTACCCATTGGCAGCGAACTGGTCAGCGATCAGCTGGGCGTTGACGAATTTGTGCCCGATAATGTCAGTGAGGCTGTGTGGCTATTAGCAACACTCATATGGCACTTCTAATTACCGCTATACTCACAAGACTAATCCAATGCCATTGTCTGGTTCAGCCTCGGCGATGTAGATCTCGGTCTCGCCCATGGTTTCGATGCGCCCACGAGGCTGACCTTCATGCTTCACACCTTGATAGCAGCATCTGCTGATTGTGTTCGATGCCATATTGACGTTTGAATAAGGAATAAATGTAATGGTTAGTCTCAAGGAGAGTTTGCAGAATCACTATGCTAGATAGGTCTGGAACCTCCTGTGAATGCGACGATTTATCCTAAGTAGATCCCACATCTGCTTGCCCTAGCACACTCTAGTCTCTACTACAGGCGGCAAACTATTGAATTGCGATTGTAGGGAATGCAAAGAGGGACAGTCTTGATTGGCTCGGAAAGAGGAATCCCGCGGCATTCTTCTCCATCTTTGTCGGCAAAGTGGGCCACGTACAAAATGCTAGATTCGGATGCAATATAGTCGATCTACTCGTAACAAAGATCGGCCTGAATTAGTCATGGACCAAGCAAAAGCTCGAGTGTTGAGAACCACAGCTACTTGTGAGGCAAGGTCTATAGATTGATGATAGTGAAACTGTATATTTACCATCCCTATGGCGGGATCGAGTAACTCCGTTCCGGTCCATGCTATTGCGGCAGTTGATGGATAATCTACTCAGGCTTATATAAAGCAACTAGTTTGACAGAAGCAGTTGAGCTTGTGCCATTCTCTGAAGTAGTTACCTTCTTATGCATGTAATAAAGATGAAGACCATAGATTCAAGTTTTGGTTTGTAGCGCATTTAATAAACTATACAATACATACAAGATAACTCGCATAATAACATATGCAGCCTCAAATGACTTGTTCACGTTTTATTAAACACACCATCATCCCCTCAACTATTCCAGATGCGCGACCTCTGCCTGCACCTCAGCCTTGGACCCGTCATGATTCACCTCCTGGCTGGGCGCCTCGCTGGCTCCGTGCGATGCCACTACCGCGCGCATATCCGTCCTCCAAACCGTCATGTATGGTGTGAAGAATTCGTGTAGCACCGCTGGGGTCGGCTTCTTTAATGAGCGGACCAACCAGTCGTTGCCGGCTGCAGTAGGGTCTTGTTGGATGCGCAGCTTATTGGTGGTACTGGTGGGAGACACAAACATTTGGAACACCTTCCGGCGCTCATCTGAGTAGGTGTTAAGTAGAGAGAAGGGCTTTCCCTCATGCAAGATCATCTTGATCGTCGCCGCCAGGGCTTCACTGTCGAGGAGACCTGTTGTAAGTCCGAGTGCGCCGACCGGCTTCAAATGTGCTGGATCAGCATGTCTGTAGAAGGGTTTACAGTTTAGGGGAGTATATGACGAAGGGGACCAAGGAATAATCCTGGCGCGTAGGGAATCATCTAATGGAGCGTTACGTACATTGTTCAAATGAGCCGCATCGCCTGCTAGTGCACACCGCCCAGTTGCCATAGTGTTCACCAGCCGCTGGTGGAGACGATACACGGTTTTGCGGAGCACTTGATACTGCGATGGCTTGGGCCCTACTATATAGTGCTCGAACATTCTGGTCAAGTTCCTTTCTTGCAGTAGCTCCTCGTCAGATGAGTTATCGGAGGGGTCTGTTGCCATAGAAAAGCGCCATAGCGTCCTCTTGCCCTCGACTGGCTCCTCCAGTGGGATAACCATAGCGAAGTGGACTGGGTGAACAACGAAATGTGCATGGACAACGGGTGGCAGGTCGATATTGAGCACCATTACATCGGCAGCGATCATACGCTCTGGCCAGGTGTGGCCTTGCAGCTGGATGCCAAGCAGGTCACGGGCTGTAGACTTGCCACCGTCAGCACCAACAAAGACGGAACCATGCAAACTGCTCTCGACACCTGTCTCTGGATGTCGTGTTGTTACAGTTACCCCTTCGCCGTCGTGGTGTACGCCAATGAGCTCTGAGTTAAAGTGAAAGACAACGCGGCCGCCGCTATCGAGTGCTTGGAGCTGCTCCTTCATCAGCCTGCATAGCTTTGGCTGAGGCAGTAGTAGCATGCCTAACTCTGGGCGGTCTAGGCTGCCCTGCTCGAATGGTATATGGCATAGCAGCCGGCCCCAGGTCTTGCCGCCTTTACCATCGTCTTGGACTTTTGCACGCCATCCAAGCGCCTTAGCCACATAGCCGCGCTGTGCAGCGAGATGGAGCAGACCGGCATCCTTGAGCGCGAATACAGCACCGCCATAGTACCCTGCTGCCCTTGGGGCATCATCGATATCAGGTTGCCGCTCAAACAGATCCACGTTAATTCCAGACTTAGCGAGCTTGATGGCCAGGAAAAGGCCCACAGGTCCGGCGCCCGCAATTATGACTCGATCAGACAACGAGGGCTGGGAGGAGAGAGAGCCAGTTTCTGGGATAGAAACTGAAGCCATGGCTGGTGGGTGTTGGATTTCCTTGTTGTGTAGGGACTTAGCTGTGTTATAACAGCCTTGTTTGTAGCATATGATGTTGTAAAGAGTTTATCCTTGCCTCTTCGCTTTGGGCTACCTTGTTGATTATTTTGAAGAGTACGGTAAGTGAGATATAGAAATTGTAAGTAGGAAAGCCTGGCATAAGGTGATATGTCTTTGTTCGTATACTCAAGCTACCTAGAGGTGTGGCTCTCACTGGCTTTGCTTTGTGGGCGGAATTAAACAGGTCTGAACGAGTCACAGTCAAAGTCTGGGGTACCACTTCTAGTCCGGAGTTCCCCGGATGTGGAGTATGGGGGTTACATCATTCCCGCATAACCCGGCTGGCACTAAGTGCGCTTAAAGATAACCCCGGCACGAGGGCGACTACTCCGAGGATTGAATCCGCGGAACTTGAAAGAGGGGCAATAGAAAGGTCAGATCATTACATTTATCCGACGCTTCCGGTCCTATCTGAGGCTATATGGGTACTAATGATCCTGAACATGGTTAATGGACTGCAGAAATAGAAATATAAAAGCTATTATTATCTATTGTTAATTGATAACGTACATGATAAGCGA
>JABEEM010001138.1:0-21630 GCA_013363185.1 Fusarium secorum
TAAAATAAGACTTATTATTTAAAGAGATTAATAATATAAATTAAATATAAATAATATATATATAATAATATTAATTAGAAAATTATTTTAAATATTAATTATAGTTATTATTAAATATAATCTTAAGCTTTTATGATATAATATAATTAATATATTTATAAATATAAAATTATAAATTAATATCTTTATAAAATTATTACTTAAATTCTAAAATAATAATAAAGTTAATTAAATACTCTTTCTTTATAAAATATTATATAATTTATAAATTATATTTTTATTATAATAAATAGAACTTAGAAATATTTTAGAAAGTTAAGAATAGAAATTAATCTTAAATAAGTTATATTATTATTAAAAAGAAAGAATTTTTATATTTTTCTATATAGATAATATTATCTTTATATTTAAGAAATAGAATTAAGATATTATTTTTTAATAAGTATAATTACTTTAGAAGAAATATAAGCTTATTAATAGAAAAGAGTTATAATAATTCTTTAAAATAGAGAT
This sequence comes from Fusarium secorum, assembly GCA_013363185.1. Classification (NCBI taxonomy): domain Eukaryota; kingdom Fungi; phylum Ascomycota; class Sordariomycetes; order Hypocreales; family Nectriaceae; genus Fusarium; species Fusarium secorum. The sequence goes on from JABEEM010001138.1 coordinate 514, forward strand.
TATAAAAGATAGAAATATAAGATATATTTAAGTAATTTAAATCTTATATTTAAAAAGATATATAAGTAAAGTACTTTAAAAATACTAAATAAGACTTTAATATCTAAAGAAAAGCTTTTACTTAATAAAGAAATTACTAACTTAAAGACTATAAGTTAATATAAAAAAGTAATTAAATCTTTTCTTTATATAAATATTATTATATATCTAGATATTATATTTATAATATCTAGACTAATCAGATTTATAATATCTAGACTAATTAGATTTATAATAAATCTTAATAAAGAATATATTAATAGTATTAATTAAGTTTTTAATTATTTAAATAAGACTTATTTTTATAGATTAGAATTTAATCTTAAAGAAATATTTAAAGTATATAGTAATGCTTTATTTATTAATAATTTAATTAATTATAAAAGCTTATAAAGCTATATAATAAAGCTATTTAAAAGCCTTATTAAATAATAAGCTAATAAATAAGATATAATAATAACTTTAATAATAAAAATAAAATTACTAACTTTATTATAAGTAATAAAAAAGAGATTATTTTAATAAAAGCTACTTTAAGTATTATATTTTAAAATATAAAATATAGATTTATAACTTTTATATTATTATAAGCTATAAAATATAAACTTATAACTTTATTATAATAATAAATTAATAATTAAATTATTAAAAAACTCTTTTTAAAAGCTAAAGATTAAGTTAAAATATATAAATATACATAATTATTAATTATATACATAACTCTAAAGAAAAGCTCTATTTTTTAAATATAAATAAAGCTTAGAGCTAATTATAAATAAGCTTATAAAAGTATTATAAAATTAAGAGTAAAGAGAGAGCTATAAGTAATTTAGACTTTTAAATATTAAAGATAAAATAAGAAAATAATAAAAGAAATATATTATTAAAAAATAATTAAAGAAATCTTAAAAAAGCTATAAATCTAAATAAAAGAAATATTTTCATAAAAAAGATAATATTTCTTTAAGAAAAGTAATTTAAAATAAGAAAATAAAGCTTATAATTAAAAAAAATACTTTTTTTTTTAAAAAAAAAAGAGATATTAAAATATAAAACTTAAATTATTTATAATTTAGAGATTAATATTTTAATATATATTATAAATTAAAAAGTAAGAAGTATTATTTTAAAATAATTTTTATTTTATTTAATATTTAAAAATAATAATTATAATATAAAATACTTTAAAGATAAACTTAAGAATATAGAAATATAATATCTAATTAAGAAAGACTTTTATTTTATAAAAATAAATATTATACTTATTTAAAAAAAAAACTATTAATAATATTATTAAGAATAATTTTCATAGCCTTATAATACTTTTCCTTAACTTTCTAAATATCTTAATAAAATATATAAATTAAAAAAAAACTTTTAAACTTAAAATATAATATAAATATATTTTACTAAGTTCTTTAGTAAGATTAAAATAAATATAGTAAAAGTTAAGAAAGTAAAGTCTAAAAAGTAAAGTAATTTTAAAATTAAAATTATAATTAATAAAATAAATCTCAAAATAAAATATTAAGATTTATATATTTTCTTATAAAAGTTATTTTTAATATATTACTTATAATAATATTTATTTATAATATTATAATAAATATTATTATTATAATTATTAATTATATTATTAAGATAAAAAAATATAAAGAAAATCTCTTTATAAATTAATTACTTAAATTAATAAAGTAAAATCTAAAAATAAAATATAATAAAAATATATATTTCTTTAATTATTAAAATAATTTATTTTTAATATTTTTTATAAATTTTATAAAGTTTTTTTAATAATTTACTTTTATATTGTTTAAAATTCTTATTAATATCTTAAAAATATAACTTAAACCTTAAAAACCTATAGAGTAAATAACTTTAAAGAGCTAAGAAGCTTATTTAAAGATCTAAGAGACTTATTTAAAGAGAGAGAAGAATTATTAAGATTAGAGAAATCTTCTTTATTAAGTATAATAAAAAGTAATATAAAAAATATATAATCTAAAGATATTATTTAAAAGTTAATAATAAAGCTCTTTTTAAAAAAAGTAAAATAATATAATATAAGTATTATATATAAAGAGATATTATATATTAATTTATAATAATAAAACTTAAAAAGAAAAGAAAAAAAAGAAAATCTTAATATAAAAATAATTATATTTTATAAAAAGACTAGCTTAAGAATATATTATATTATTAAGTAATAAAAAGCTATTATTATTAAATATTAATGAAGTAATTTATATATAAAGCTAAAAAAATATATTTAAAAAAATCTTATTATAAATTTAATAATAGAATTCTATATTATAGAGAAAGTAATTAATATAATTAAAAAAAAAGATATATTTCCTAAAAAGAACTTATATTTCTTAAAAAATAAATTTTATTTTATTAAAATAACTTATATTTCTTAAAATAATATTAAATTTTCTTTATTAGAGATAGCTTTACAATTATTATTCTTAATTAATTCTAAGGGAATATATTAAATCTATAAGAGATTATTAAGCTTTATTTTAAGAATATAAGCCTTATTTCTTAAAATGAAAATATTATATAATTAATTATCTCTCTTTTTAAGCTAGCTAGTTAGGAGGAAATTGCCTTAAGAAGTGAATAAATCCAGTATCAGTTCAATAATAACTACCTTACCTAACTTACCTACTAACCTGTATGTATACTATATCTTGGTAAGGCACTGGTAAGAGTGTGTTGTCAATATATATAGAGGAAAGAAAATAGATGCTGAGGTAAGAAAGCTTCAAGATGAAGGAAACAAACAAGGCTGGAGCTGGAAGAATATTAAAGATTTTATTGCTTTTATTGATTGGACATCTAAGTTACCCTGTATCTGAACCTTGAGTACCTTACCTAGGTACTCAGGGACCTGGCACATCCATCCATCCTGTCGTAGGTAAGGCCCAAGGTAGTGGAGGTAGGTACCTTATCCCAGCTCCCACCCCACCTACCCCACCATTGAATAACACAATAGCTTCCAATCCGTAACTCAGCCAGCTCTTGATTCTGACATCTTTCACCTCCGTCCTCTCAATATTGGAAACCTTGGGACGCACACCCCCAAAGATGCAGCGCAACCATATCTCAGACCCGAACGAACCGTTCCCTAAGCCACAGGCTCTCGCCTCCGCCACAACGACACACTCGCAAAGCAGATTCCGCATCTCGACCCGCAAGCTACCCATCTCCAAAGCCGGTACCATCGATGCACTCACCGAAAAGATTGGCATTCCGATGCCGGAGATGATATTTGGCGAAAATGTCGTCGGGATTGAACATGTGCCCTCAGGCTGGTCCTTGAATTTCAACACTCCAGATGCGCTTGACGCCGTCGACAAGACAGATCGCCACATGCTCAAGGTTGCATATGCCCGAGACTGGGAGAGCACCCGAGAAGGCACCACACAGGGTATAAAGGAAGTTGTGAAGCCCTATGACTGGAGCTACTCGACGTCATATACTGGTAGCATCGAAGCCTCGGCTTTGCAGTTTGCGCCTACCGACAAGGTGATCCCTATTGAGCTCCTGAAGCGTCGAGACCCCATCCTGTTCTTTGACGAAGTTATGCTGTACGAGAGTGAGCTGGACGACAACGGCATATCTATCTTCAGCGTCAAAGTCCGCGTGCACGAGAAGCGCATGCTTTTGCTGTGTCGGTTGTTCATGCGCCTGGATAATGTTGTCCTGCGGATACGCGACACCAGGGTCTATGTCGATTTTGAGACTGATGAGGTTATTCGCGAATACTCGGCGCAAGAAGAGACCTACGAGAACGTCAAGAGGGTGAGTAGATTTACGGAAATGGTTTGACCTCAGTCTTCCATAATGCAATACTGACTTCGGCGCTGCAGAAACTTCTCATGTCTGGAAGACTCCCAGACGACATTACAATCGCACTGAGAGATCCCAACGTCCTAGCTCCACTACTGCCGCTTGTAGAGCATCGGGCAGAAGCTCTCAACCCAAGTGCGTGAGAACAAATCAGGACAGGAAAAGATGAACACCAAGTAACGGCGTTTCTGGAGTTGAGGCATATCACACATTACACAATGTGTAAGGAGCGGGATGAAACTCGCAAATCAACGATTTAGTTGTCTGATTACAATAAGCCATCATAGTCCTCTTTGGACACCCGCCGTAGACCACTTCACGCTTTGACCCAACTATGAGATGGGGTCCATTCTTGCCCTCCCCAATGTACAATGCAAAGTGAGCCCGAAACAGACATCATTCAGAAACATTCATAAAATACCCTGGCCTAGCATACTCCCTTTGTGTAACTCCCAAGGTTTTGCTCGAAAACAGTTGCTCCAACCCGCTGAACGCCTCGGCCCTTTTCCTTGCATGCATATTACTCAGCGCCCTCATCTCATTCTTTTTTCTTTTCTTTTCTTTTCTTTTCTTTTCTTTGCTTCGCTTCATTTGTGCTTCATCGTGCAAGTGGAGACGAACTCTGCGTAACTTCCTCAAAGTCAAGTTCCCACCGGTCAACCTCTTTGAACTTCCTTGCTGCTTGCTTAAGCTCATCAGCTGATGGAGTGCTTGCGTTCTCACCACTTCCGTTCTCAAAAGTATCGTCTGGGAGTGGCTGGAAACGGCTGGCTTCTTGCTCATCCTCGTCTTCATCGCTACCAGCATCATTTTCATTCTCCTTGTCCGATGACCGACGCGAGTAAGTCTGTGCATTGCGACCCGTTTGCTTGTCAGAGGTCGGCTGTCTGGGCTTAAGAGCCTGCGTTGGGCGCCCGGCTCGTGAGCCTGGTCGCCTTGCGCCTCCGCGGCTGGTCGATCGTCTGCCTCGTCTTCGGCGCGCAGCCCGGCTGTCAAGATACGATAGCTCATCCTCGTCCTCCCCCATACCGGATGTGTCATGCTCCTCGTCGTTTTCCAGTCCTAGTGGGTCCCGCTGCTTCTTGTAATGGCGCTTCGGAAGTAGACTCGTCAAGTCGGCAGTTGTTATCTTTGGTGATGGTTGCTGACGTCCAGTTGTAGCCCGACCCTGGGACTTCGATGCCTCTGCATAATTGGGCGAGTGTGTTAGAGAAGGAGGTGAAGAGACATCTGAAAAGTTATCAGCGCGAATAGGTGTTGTGGCGGAAGGCCTTCGGCGCCGCTTAGCCAAGATATGAATATCAGGCCAGTTCACGTCTTCTGAATCACTACTGGCAGGTAAAGCCATGAGCTCCTCGTTATTGATGGGAGTAACAGGCCTGTCCAGAAGTACCGGAGATGGTCCTAGGGGAGAATCGATATCTGACAGTGAAGAATCGCTTGCATCATCAGAAATCACCTGGGGTGCAGGCCCTGCTTCTTCCTCTGATTCCTCGCCCGCGTCTCTCTCAATTCGCGACATCTTGTCAGGCCGATCACTACTTGGTAACGCATCTTCACTCTTTCTTTTCCTGTGCTTCGGTCCTGCAGAGACTTCTGGAGAGACAGGAACCTCGATCTCCAGCTCGGTCTCCCGCTTTGTCCGACGTCGGTTGTTGAGAGGTGTCGACTCGGCTTCAGGCATAAAATCGTCCTCGTCCTCGTCCTCGCTCGCTGAGTCCGGTTCTTGTCCTGCGGCATTTTCTTCCGGTCGAGGCTTTCGTGCAGTTCCCAAAATGCTCGGCTCTCGTGCGCGCCGCTTGAAGGCACCAAAGTGAAGTGTCGAGCTGATACTGGGTGTGTTGCCGCCCCGGCTACTGGGCCTAATGGGAGGGTCGTTGCGCCCAATAATGCTGGATTGGCGTGGTCTGCGCCCGAAGTTGCTTAAGTTGAGAGAGGATGCATCAGCTGAGCGCAGTCCTGGTCGGGTATCGTCGTCCTCGAGCCCAAAACTATCCTCGAGATCGCCAAACACGCTATCCGCTAAATCTAGTCCAGTCGTATCCCTTCTTCGAGTCGGTGTAGTTGTCACTCGTCGTCCACCTTCAATTGAGCTTCCAGAATCTCCATCCTCAACATTGTTACTGGTTGTGGAAGTAGGATCCTCGTTGGCTAGCTTGTCTAGCGCTGCGTCGCGACGTCGATTCGCCGCGAGAACATCTTGCTCGTTGACGGCACTTGAATAAGCACCTGAAGACCGTGTCGTCCTCCTGCGGCCTCTCTCGGGAGACTGAGTCGGTCGGAGAACTTGGTTGTCACTTGCATCGGGTGAAGGTGATCGTGCATGAGACTTGGCAGATTGTGCGGGTGCACGACGCGCACGTTTAGCTCGAGGCATTGAGGTAACAGATCTGGAATATGTGTCGCAAGGAGGTAGTTTATAGAAGTGGTAATCGATATACTCTTTGCGACTTTGGAGAAGAGCTTCTCGAGACAAATTCCGGGGGTCGGGTTTTCGGTGGGATGAGAATATGCGAATAACCAACGTATGATGATGATATTGTGCGAATGGGGAAGAGAAACACGCCAAAGAAACGCGACGCGACATCGACGGTACGTACCTAGCGGGAGTGGCTCCATTACCTTCCATCCTTACCTACGGAGTACAGGTTCGATGGCCCACCAAACAACAAGCGCTTTGACCCACAGAAGCTTGACGATCAGTATGGTTAGTTAGAGCCGCTTACCTCTTAAATTGAACTGCATTATTTAAAGTTAGATTATATACGATAGATTTGAGATTTTCGTGACTCTTACTAGGTACTTAGGCGCATAAATCATAAAATGCTTAGATATTGTACATTTCCTCTATGGAGATATTCATAAAAATTTTGACACATCTATGTAGATACACTTAATGCAACCCAATAACCTTGTAATCTTACATATTCATCCAAGTACTCCATTCATTGTACATGATGCATAAAATGAAACAGCATAGCGATGTTTAAATCAGGGCCTGTCCTCTGAACATGCTGTTCTTGACCTCTGCGACAACATCCTTTCTATCGTCGTTACCAACAAGCGCAATGCCACGACCACGTCGACCCATTCGTCCGGCACGACCAAGTCGGTGGATAAAGTCAATGGTTGTGTGAGGGACATCGTATAGAATCACATGACGGACTGCAAGGGTATCAATACCCCTTGAGGCCAAGTCTGTAACGACCAGGACTCTCACGTTGGCCAGTGATCGAGCCTTGGAGGCAATTGACGGGGTTGGGATTCTAAGAGGCGCAGGAGAAGTAAAAGTCTCCAGAACTTCGCCGTGGCGCTTCTCAGGTGTATCTCTGTGGAGAGCCTCGGCATTGATTCCCTTCTCTCTGAGGTAGTTCGCCAATTCCTCGGTCTTTTCCCGCTCGTTGACGAAAACCATTATGCGGCGAACATCAACTTCGCCCTTTACTGGTCCCTCGTGACTGGCAGACTCACGGCCGATGGAGTAGATAGCATCGGCACAGGCGAGATCCTTCCTGTTGCGGTAGGGTTCTCTGGAAACGTCAACGACGCCTAACTGGACACGTCGGGGGATAGCGTGGAGGTTGGGTGTGGTGATTCGGACCATCTTGGGGTAGTTGGTGGCGAGGAAGTTGTTGAGTTTGCGGGGAATCGTGGCTGAACAGCAGACAAACTGTTTCATGGAGGGTAGCGCTCGTTCGACAATACTGGTGGTGACTGGGGCAAAACTTCGGTCGAAAAGAGAGTCTGCCTCGTCGACGATTAGATGAGATACGCGGGAGAGGATATTGGGATCTGAATCGGCAATCGATGCGAGAAGATGAGGCGTCGACACGATGACATCAACTCCCCTAGGTCCGTAGAGGTTACGCTGAATCTGCTGGGGTTTCAAATCCGAAGAGAGGAGTTCTGTCTTAAACTTGGCCACGTGTGACAGAGCTTTGGATACTTTTGTGACCTGATGCGCAAGCTCCGCTGTGGGCACAAGGACGACCACCTTGGGGCGAGCCATTGTAGGATGCGGCTCGTCGAATGGCTTGCCCTTGGAATGGCCCTCCAATTGTCGTTGCTTCTCGAGTTCCCATCGTTCACGGTAGGCCTTTAGCTCAGGGTCCTCTGCTTCGGCAGTCTTGAGAGCATCGATAGCCGGCAACAGATAGGCCAAAGTCTTCCCTGAACCAGTCTCTGCCGCTAATAAGAATGACCTCATCTCTTCTGTTGGTCTTTTCAAGTCGTCTGGACTTCTTTGTCCCAGCAAAGCTGGTATCGCTAGTCGCTGCACAGGGGTTGGCTTGATATCTGTCATGCCCTTAAAGAGCTCTTCGTTGACGGCGACTTGAAGGGCGGGGATGAGATCAAAGTTGTCGAACGTTTCGTAGTCGGTCATGCTTTCTTTCATCACTGTTCGCTTTCCGTACGAGACTGTAGCCAGAGCCCTCTGCATCTTGAGCGCCTTTCGGTCGTCTCCGTCTCTTGGCCCTCCTCTCCTGTTTTCCCTCTCTCTTGTCTTTCCTCCATTGCCATCTTTTCCTCCTATCGCACGATGCGGACCGGCTCTCCGGGCAGGATCAATATTGGCATATTTCTTGTTCATCCCCCCAAAAGGACCTGGGGTTTCACGCCGTTGGCGCCGGTCATCACGAGACGGACGTGGTCGATCAACTCGATCTGAGAGAACCATGCGCGAGGGGCGGGGTTTGAAATGTTGCGAAGCCGGGCGTTGGCTAATACATGTTTGTAGGGATGAACGTGCAACTGTAGTCGGCCGAGATGAACGGATACAAACCGAGCAAACCGAGCTCGTTGCTATACGCTGCATAATTGCCGGGTTTCATGCGATGAAAACAACTGTGTTGCAGAAATATTCTTGGTGATAATATGATACTGATCAATGGTGGAGTTTTCTTTTTTTCAGTTGAAGTCGGACCTCGGAGTCTTTTTCGCCGATGCAGATAGACACTCCACATGCTCCCTGGAAGGTACAGGTATCTCACCTCATATCACGGATACAATACGAAGACAACATTTAATAAAAATACATGATAAATCGTACTCATCGGTTCAGTATTCGCATAGACAAAATAAACATGCTTCCTAGTGGCTCCTAGGACTCGTATAGGTTTCTACTGTCCATCGCTCACGGCCCTGTTTTGTTATCAATCCTCCTCGGTTCGTACACGTACAGTTGCTGTTTATCCCTGCATCGTCGATGTCCTTCCTATCCTTTATTATGAAAACTAACCCAATCCAGCCCAAAGCCAGAATCAACGTTATAAGGTTACTACTCCTAGTGGTCGGCCGCCTGCCACCACCCTATCCCAATGGCGACAGCTAGGGCTCCCGTTGTAATGATTCTGAGGCATCATTGTTAAGAAGCATTCTCTTCGACATGTCAAGTAGGTACTCACAAAGGCACAACACTGCCACGCGGCGGTGCTCGAGAAGGATCCCCTGAAGCCGCCGTTTTCTTGATATCTTTGCCGATAATTGGATCTGCTGTTGGTTGTGGCTCTTTTGAGGATTGAACTGCTTCGGACTCGGGGATTCTGGACGATTCATTTTGCACAGACTTACCGATCGATGGCGTGTCGTTAGACGGGCTGTCGATCGCTTGGGAGATTGCAGCCGCTGGGGTATCTGCAGCCGTGGTGGCGCTGGAGGCCTGATCGTGTTGGGTATTCTGGGCCTCATAACTTTCAACTTGAGATGCTGACTCGCCATTGGTCTTCGTACTGGGTTTTACCTCTGGGGTCTTCATTACGACAGCTTCGTCTTCCTCACTGGGGGGTGACTTTTGCCCGACCGGCTTGCTCTTGGAGTTGGGATTCGGTAGAGATACAACGGCAGGGCCTGCGGATTGCTTGCTTGAAGCAGGCTTGGGCTCCTCTTCGATCGAGCCTAGAGATACTAAGGAACGAGTTCGCCCGAAACTATGAGAAGGTCTGCTGTCTCGTCTCCTAGTGACGGTAGGACTCAAAGACGCGGGTGGCAGACACAAGTCATCGTTAGAATCCATACTAGTCCTTCTAGATGAGATTACACGAGGTGACAGAGGAATGTCCTCGAGATGGGTCTGGTCTTCTCCAAGGTGAGTCTGAATGGTCCGAATGGCATCAAGGATCGAGCCGCGATCGGAAGGGAAGGTCTCGAGTGTAGGGTCATTGACGTCAATGTCGGAAGATTCGCCGTGCTTCGATTTGGCTCTTGAACTTTGACCTGGGCTATTGATTGCGATCGGAGCTGAGTCGGGCTCTTCTCCAAAATCATAAGCACCAAGACACTCGTGTGCAAACAGTGGCATTTTCATTTCCTCGGAGTCCTCCTTCGCATCGTTTCCGAGCGTTTCGTGCGCCAAAAGAGGTGCCTTGACGGCCTCTACTTCGGCTTCCTCTTTGGACTCATCGCCCAGAGTCTCATGCGCCAACAATGGTATCTCGTTGTCCTCGGTTTCTTCTTCAACACCTTTACCTGGTGACTCGTGTGCAAATACTGGAACCTTGAAATCTTCCGCGTTCTCGCCGACGGATTCTGCTTCTGTAGATGTCGAGGGGAGCTGACTGGCAGGGTTCAAACTGATCGCTGGCGTATCGACGCCGGCTGGTGCGATCTGCTCTTCAGCTGGCTTTTTAGGTGCACGTATAACATTGTTCTGATTTCCGGAATCATCGGTTGCTTTGGAAGAAAATATCAGGAAGCAGCTCGAGGTAGGGAACGGCTCTGAACTCACCAGTAGGATAGTTCTCGGCTAGAGCCCAATTGTCATGACCTATGCGGAGCTTGAACTGGTAATCCTGATCAGGTTCCAGCATAACCTCGGACTGAAAAACATGGTCTCCGTTTTGGTCAGTAGTATATTCCATCTCTTGAAGTTGCCATTGCGGGTCAGTGAAGGAGCCTGCAAGAAAGACAGGAGGTGAAGTCCCAGGCTTCTTGTAGGTAATTGTACATGGCATTTTGGAGGACATGGTGGGCGGGTTGAGCCGAAAATACACTGATACAGTAAGTAACTCGCAGCCGAGACAGAAGCGTGGTCAAAATGCATACGCGAATGAACAGTTAAATGATGAGGCAAAGGCGTAATTAAAGCAAATCGCAGGTTTCTAAAAAGGTTACTGAGTTGGCATCGATGCTCTGATTTCGGAGCGCGCGAGAATCGAACGACGGACAGGGATGGATTGGATGGATGTTCGTACCTCTGTCGACACAGGGTGATGATCCAGGGATCAATATAACAGGATCACAACGCATTGGCAACAGGTCGAAAAAGCGCGACACGTAAAGAAAATGAGGGAAAACTAGGTAAAGGTGAGGTGAGGTGTAGAAATGACGAAAGAAAGAAAGTAAGGAAGGCTAATGATGGAAGTTGGGTGAAGACATGAGTGAGGAGGAGAACGGAGGGAGGAGGCGGGATGACGACAGCTGAAGGTCAATGCAACACCAACCTGGAGCTTGAGCTTTGCGGCCGATCGATGCCTTTGGTCTTAGTGAGGAGCAAGGCACCTAATAATATGGCAGTCGAGGACAAATCTCCAAGGACAAGAACAAGGACAAGAAGACAAGGGAGAGTAACGGAATAAGACGTTGGAGTCTGCCGTTGGCGCCTAATAAACACGTGAGTTTGCATTGACTTTTTCAAGTCACTTTTAGTTGAGGTATTAGATCTCAGTAGTACCTACGTCGAGGATACATATTAGGTATCACCTAGAACAAGTGCTGGATAGACGTCATTGAGCTTAATGGACGAGAGATGAGGGGGCAGAGAACAGAAGTGACTGGATCTCATCCATGTATATAAGGAACTCTTGTATGACCTACCGTAACTAAAAGCCGTTCAGCAATCCATAATCCTTCGCCCAACTCATTACCAATCTTGGTGTTGAAGGCTACTACGCTGTAATCCGGGGTTGATCACGATCTGCAGTGACGACGGGTCTTTACTGATCTTGTAATTTACCAATCAGCTTTGGTGCCTTGTTTTATAGCCGCCGATCCGATGTACGCGCAACGATGCCTCTCCGTCTCCTTGGCAATTGGTTATATCGCAGTTGATCTCTTGACCCATTTTGACCCCTTTCCGCTATATCCCCAGCACAAAGATCCCTTTGAGTTCAATGCACGTCAATCAACGGGAGCAGGGAAGAAGTCAGCAACTACCCGTGGGTTGTGAATACATACGATGCCCCAGCACTTGTGAGACTACCTACTAAGGTACCTTATGCACTTGTGGGTAGACTACGGTGAACCGTGCGCCCCCGCATTCCAACCGTTTTCAAGGTGTCGAAGCGAGTTATGAGCATGTCTGCGTCCTCTCGCTTGTTTTGGATCAAATATCGGGCATACTCCAGCTGTTTTCCTCTGCTGTAAACAACCCAAGCTATTGGCGTTCAGGACTTGAAACCATCAAGCTGGTCTGGACCTCCAGCTCTGAAGATATTTGTGTGCCGCTTGCTTGGTGGCTTGCCTGCCCGAGTATCAGGAGATTCTTTATCCGCCAACCCCACTAACCAGCTCAACCTTGCACCGTCGAAAGCCAATTCAAGAGCAGCAGCCATTTCATTTTGGAGACAAGACAGGGAATGTGATAAGATGGTGTATCTACCTATGTACCTAGTTACCAAGTGTATTACTAAGGAAATGATATATTCGTTTGTGGCCTCCAATCTCTTTATGCATTTCTCAGCCCAAGTCCGTTCACTTCACTTCAGTCAATGAATGAAGCTCAACCACCAACCCCCACCGATTGCCAGGATAACTCTGTCCGCTAACGCAGACACTAAAACCAGGATGGCCCCACTTCCCAGGAGGCTCTTTCGGCGGCTCTTCCTACTGAGTGGCCCCACCTTTAACCTACCTTACCTGACGGCAAGTGGATGAAAAATTGAGAATGGAAATTACCGTTGCCAGCTTCTGACCTCATCATTCACGGCGAAAACACAACCTCTCGCATTGGATGCTACTCACGCGACCGGCGCATTCAGAGAAACCTTCTCTAAAACCACCATCATTTCAATCGCATAAGAACTACTCGAGCTTATCCTTTCTGCTCCATCTGTTGTACTTCTAGACTCCATCATCAGCAGACTGGCTTGTTTCCTTGCTTCGCATTTCATTCATCTCGTCGAATCACTCGAAACAGATACCTAGCAATATGTCGATTCCACCTCAACTCATCCGCGTAAAGCGCAAGCGTGACGATGAGTCTCCTGTGACCTTTCTACGTACGCCTTATTCTACTGCGCGCTCACTATTGCAGAATCTAACTCGATCCAGAGTTTGACGAAGGCGCAAAACGCCATCGAAGTGATAGCAAATGGGTCTATCAAAGGAGGCACCCCGGCCCTCAGTCCCCGACGATAGAGGACCCATTACCGTCTCTTCGTGACGCCAAGCCAGTCATTCATGTCTCGGGACCGAGCGATGATACACCACCAATAAAGAAGAGCGTCGACCCTGATGATGTCGCCCCTATACCGGACACCAAATCAGTCGAACCCTCCAAGGGCACCGAACCACGACGCTTTCACATATCGAGGAAGATGATGATGGCCTCTAATGCGGCGCAACCATCAGGTACTGGCCTAAATAAGCGAGCACGCTACGGACCTGCTGTCTTCGTCGAACGAAGCCGTGCAAAAGCCAGTCAACGAGCCTCTCAGGTTATGAAGACCATCCAGGCATCTATAACAGTACCAAAAGTGCAACCAAGTCAAGACATAACGATGTCTTCAGATGCCTCGTCCGAATTGCGGCCTTCAGAAGAGCCACCACAACAGGAGCGGCGACTTAAAAAGCCAGCAGCGAGGAGCAGACAGAACTCTCCTCTTCCTGGCCCCAATACACGTTCTCCTCTTCCAACTTCCGTTATGAGTCCTCACAACCAAGATTTATCAAAGATAACTGCTGACATGAACGACTGGGTTATGAAGGAGATTGGGGCTAATCTCGAGGATATGGAACAGGAAAAGCAAAGAGTAGCCAGATTCAAGCCTAAAGCTCCAGCTAAGAGATACCAGGAGCGTCACCCAGAAGTGGCTACAAGCACATCCGAGCCAAACGATGTCAGCATGAATATGGGTGAGAGTGAGGCAGAGGACGACGACGATTGGATCATTGAGGAATACGTCCGCATCCCTGCACACGCCATGACTGTCGATGTGGCACCGACCGACATTGGCGTGTTGGTTCTTGATGGAAAAGAGGAGAGCAACCTATTCTACGGCCCTGAGCGTGATGAAGATGAGGACCTGGACGAAGATGACGAGGATGAGAATGGTGAGCCTCCCGGCTAGTCTCGGGCAAAACCACCCAACGTGAAGAATTGAGAACCAAGACTAACAAAGCAAACTTGTTAGCCGAGAACTACTACACAGCTGACTATCCAGAAGACGAGGTAGAGTCAGATGATGAATACGGACGTCATCCTTATGGCTATCGGAATGGAAATGCATCCGACGACGAAGAGTTTGACAACATGTACTATGACGAAAGTGACAATGACATGGTCCTCGACGGCGACGGTGACGACGATGCCACCATGGCTCGTATCAGGACCTATATGAGGCACAGCAAAGCCTTTCAATAGAAGCACATAGATAGAGCAACAAACTAATCCAAAGATTTTGAGGCGTTAGACTTTCAGCCTAGCAGCAACAAATCGACATGTCCCAACATGTCAACCACCACAAGCAGATCTCACACGCCCTCGCCGTCAACAACCAACAGACAGTGTCGGGTAGTCGTCCCCCGCCCCCGACTTCTCTACCTCGCATTCTTATCCAGAGGACCCTTCATTGTGTAAGCCACAACGGTGTACCCCTGAGACATGATACCTTCATCATTCGTCACACTAGCCGAACGTGCATTTCAAATCAAACAACAACAATAGATGCAAAGATCCCGATCTGGCATGGCCAGTCGTCTTTTGTCGACCGAATAGGCTCGGAGAATCCGTCACACGGTGGACGTTGTCCATTCTTTGCCCGCGCCAAGGGGGGGGAGGGTGTTTGATTATGAAATGCACCAGTATCGAGATAATGACTGGTTTGTGCGCCAGGATTCTGTTGTATACCCCACGATTCGTATTGAAGCATGCTGGTGACGGGAATCTGGCATCTAATCTTGCTCAGAGAAGGGATCTTGCATCTGTACACCGTCTAGATACACCGTCCTCGAGACACGTGCCATGTCCGAGATGGTATCAGGACCTTTCAGCCCTGCACTAGCGGCCTGAACTGTGTTACCCCGTGGGGATCTACATTTCTGCCTTCGCTTTATCAAAGCAGACGCGAAATGCCGAATGAACTGACTTAGATTCTTGGCAACCGCTTGTCGGGGAAAGGGGCGGAGGCAGTGCCTTTAAGATTATAAGCTTGCAGAGCATGACATCTACATCTGAGCTTAACCTTATTATAGTCAAATGCCAAGTGAATTACAATAGAATTCAGATGCAGAAGCTTCGTGCCAAGACATGGAAAAATACAATACACTTGGCGTGGTATTAGCAACTGAAGTGTTTTGCATGCCGATTCTACCATAGTAATGCCTCTGCTATATCCATTGGTCTCATTATTTTGGGGGAATCAATCGTGATTCGTCTAATAGTACAAACATATGAAAAATACACCAACTTAACATGTCAACCAGCTATTTCTATTGCCCGCCCCCAGTGTTATCCTTCCCCGGCGGTATTGTGCATGGCGCTGATACATCATGTCCAAGAGTGGTCTGTGAGACGCTCGAGGGTTGGAAAAGCGAAAACGAAACAAAATGTACGTGTATGACAAAGGAGATTTAGTTACATGCTTCAGGGTATGGTAGGAACATGATCGTCGTGTCGTCAGAAATTCGGTCGTTGCAAAGCGTGACATAGAACTCTTTGAGTTCAACCCAAATAGGAAAGGAAAAAAATCGCTTCATCAGTGGCAATGGTGGTCGAAATCACCCTGCCTTCATCAATATCTCCGCCGATTGTTGATTCGGGCTGCAAGCTTGGTCGCAGGGGACAGCATGCTTCATTCTTCATAGCTTCAGTCGTCGCTGCTCCTTTCTTCTACGTCTCTCTCGCCTGTCGCGATATTGCAAAGCTCTTTTGGCAGCTATAAACAGTGTTAGTTTCATTTCCATGTCTCAATGAGTAATAAATACGTACCCCAGTCTTGGGCCTTGAACTTAGTCTCAGCGTCGACCCACGAATAGTGAATAGCACGTTCGGGGTATCGCTGAGCTATGCCCAGTGGCTCCATGGGTTTGTCCTGGCTATCCCGTTCACGGACCTTGATGCTGACATGCTGAGGTTCAAGGTCATCTTCGTTATCGAAGCAGAGCCAGCCCTCCTGATCCCAAACAGGTATGCGTTGGTTCATACGGTAATACCACGCTTGGAGACCTTGGATCGTACGCTCGGGAGTAGTGCCGAACCGAGCTGCGAATTCTTGCTTGATGCGCTGCCACTTCATCTTCTTGTCATGCCAGGCGTAGATGATGTAGTCGCCTTCCTCTGTTGTGTACTTTTGGTTAATGTGCCGACCCTCGCCGTCTGGTGGTGGACTTGGATAGCAATGTGTGTTCGATGGTGCTTGAAGAGATGGGCTGCTAGCGCCATAGCCGTAGTAAGTGTCTGGGTTTCGATAGTTTCCCTGCAAAGATTGCTGTGGATGATCAACTGCAAGCGAGTATCGATTATGGCCACTGATGGTCCCTCTTCTTGAGGCCGGGTGGTCGTTAGGAAGGTCATCAGTTTGGAAAGACCAAGGCGGCTGTGGTTGTGTAATGGATATCATAGACTGAAGAACCATGGGGTTGCGAGAAAGTCCAGGGAGCGGAGATAATGGAGTCCAGGTCTTCACTGGTCCATGTGTTCGAATGAGGGCCTCAACTCCTTCGTCAAATTCTCCTAAACTAGGGAGCTTCACAACATTGTTCCCTTGAGGTGATACGGCGTCATGTAATCTGGGGAGGCTTGTGAACTCTTAGTGTTGTTAGTCTCGGGTTTCCATGCTAAAGAGCTGAGTCTCTGATAAACCAGAACTTACCCTCAAACTTGACCCTGGGGCTTCCTGAGGTTGAACATGGTGGGGTTTGGGGTTGAGTCGAACATTGATAGGTGTGTGTCTGGCTCGGGTCTTCTGCCGAATGTCTCCTAGAGGCCCCCTCCATCTTGAGGAATGGATGAATACTCATTTTGACAGGCGTCTGGCAACTGTCACACAGCAAGCAGACGAGCCGATGTAAATGGTTTTGGTTCTTTGTTTTGATCCAGAGTTGTTTGTTATGATTCAGGTGGAAATGGGTCCCCTCTTGAAGAATTATCAGGGAGATGTCTGGCGGTAGTTGAAAATTTCGAGGCTGGCCGAGGGCAAAGGCAACTGGAAACTAGATACGTCTTGGTTTGCAAGACCTAAGCAAGGGGCAAAGGGAGAGTAAAGGGACTATGAGAAAGAAGGGAGAGTTAGAGCCGGGAATATCTACTGAAAATGCCGATATCTTTTCAAATGTAGACAGCTCAATGGGAGGGGGGTCGACTCTCTTGTATTAGATTCACGATGTGTTGAAGGTCTTCTTGTCTGTAGGGCCAAGGCACGCTTGATTTCAGCCGATGCAAACTCTCTCGTTTTGTCTGGTGCCTCAGCGCCGGTAATAAGCCAACATCAAAGGACGAAACGATATTAAGTGATTGTCTCGACTTATGAAGGGGTCTGTGTGCCACCCCTGTCTGAGGTGATAGACGCTACCAACAGTCGGACTTGGCGTTAGACAACACGCCTTTCTTTTCTGGGGGACACCCTCTCCAAGACCCTCCCCGCCTAAGAGGAGATAAGGTGGAGCGAAGAAGCAAAAGAATCAGCCGGGATCCTATCCGTACCTGCCGCAGGGTTATATAGATAGTTTCGTGCGGATGCGTTGCTGCGAGTGAGGGCTCCGCTTCGTCAGAGCAGCCTGTCAGCACGTGCAGAACTCGCCCGCCGACTAGGATGGTCGTCCTGCTTTACCATGCCTTTTACTACAGGTTGCTTCTACTGCCATCCTTGGTGGAGCAACAAAGCCTGCGTATCGTATGTATGATGCATCCAACCAACCATGGTTCCGTAGGGCTTATCCGCTTGGCAAACAACTCCCTCCTTGGGGTGTACAGTCACCAATACATTCCCCAACTACAAGTCGAGTTCATAAGAATAGCCCATGAGCAGTCTTCCGTCAAAAGAAGAGTACAGTGAAGAGGAAAAAAGAGCAGTACCTAGATAGCTCATCCTGTCCAGGGAGACTCGCATTGCGTAGAAGCAAGGGGCGGATAGTTGAGCGGAGTGACCTATCCCTAAAAAGAAGCACACACTCTGATCGAATTCGAGCACGAAGTACTACTCCATAGCTGAGGCGGAGTGTCCAAGGGGAGACGTGCTAGCCAGAATCTATCTTAAATAATCCAATCGCGAAACTTGTCGCTTCCGATAATCAAACAGTCTGTTTTTTCAAGGTGAACATTTGCTGTATTGTGGATAATAAGCTAGACCATGGTCAAGGCACCCTAGCCCATCTGGCTCGCTAGACTGGGGAGTGGTCCATTTAACGCAGCCTCTGAGATCGCGTTAAGCCGAATTTGCACTGTCCGGGGCAAACCCTGTCGTTCAGATCCCAGCAAGATCTCACTCGAGATGTGCGAATGACATTGGCCAGGGGGTTGCCACTATGTTGGTGCTTCCGATGTGGGCCAATCTGCTACCACTTTGACTGTAGCCAGCAGCAGGCTATTCAAGACCGACTTACTGAGAAAAAAATGTTTGCTCAATAACTTAATATGTACAGTGCTGGTTGGATGTTAAAGCCAGTAGCGTACGCCTCAACCGTTCTGCTGGGACCATAGCCGTGGGTCAACTGTTTTCTGGTCGAGCTGGGGGATGTTGTTAAAACTTGACGCCAATAGTTCCGTCGTTGACAACTATGATGAAGACAACAGCCTTCTGACCAGGATTGAGCGTCGGTTACCAGCATATATTCTCTTGCACATGGAAGTCAGTGATAGTCTTCTGACTCAGGTGGCAACTGAATGTGTCCATTGGCTGCCGCTAATCGCAGCAGGCTCAGCGACTTGGTGGAGGCAAGAACGAGTACCTATCTGGCCGTAGCGGGGAAATCAATTCCTAAGTTCGAGGGCCAGTGAGAGCTATTGTGAGAAACAGGGCCAATAAGAGAAAGTAGGCGCTAGGCATTCTGCACCGTTGCCCATCCAGAAACTTACATGCTGCGGGCGAGATGAAAGGGTAAAAGGGTGCAGGAGAGGCGTCCGACTCTGATTACAGTACAAGCAGCGGTGTACATCCATTGAGTACATTTTATAAGAAGAAAAAAAAAGAAGCAAAATTTGGAAAGTCTGCAGGGTATTCTGTCATATTTGACGTGTATCTTGTGTGGGAGCTCATGCTCCGCTTGGGTGCAGTCGACTCATTACCAGCAGACTATGCAGGCAACACAGGTCCAATCTGAGCTTCAAAGTCATTTCTTAGGAAGTTATGCGACGACCGTTTGCTGTGTGTCTTGTATTGGCGATGACGATGCAGGATTATCTCGCGGGCTGGCGGCGCGAGGGAGCGACCGTAGCATTGAGGAAGCAAGCCTGGAAGAGAGGATCCCTTGTGGACAGATCCGGTCGATGAATCTTGTTTACCTTTTGTAGCACTGTTGGTTGTTGCTGGTCATCGTTGATCTTGATCGTGGCGATAGAATATGCATTGGTGATCGCTGTTTGGATCCCGTAGACATACTGTTTTCTCGCTTTTCAAAAGTTGATAGATGATCTATCTGTTGTATCAATTATCATTTCTTCAGTATATCCGAATCGGATACTTGCAGCTAGCAGCATTTTCAGATCGATAGCTTCCCATAAGGTCGGACTGAACTCAGGATAGGCGCGCAATAGCGTCTGAGGCGCCCGTCAATGCTACTGTGATAGTCCCCAGCAAGTCTGTAATACCATGCAGGCGTTCGTCATCGGCTCCTCATTAAGACGAGATGCTTAAGGAGATGTGCTGTGTAACCAACAGATGACGGATTTGCTTTTTTGCTGCTAATGCCATGGCCAACATCGAATGGGTGTTGCGCACTGGGTGGCCAGCCACACCTCTCCAATCCCAATACGGCATACGTTGCAGAAAGAATCTCGTTGCTTTGGGGCGGTGTCAGATTTTGTTGCAGTCGCGAGCTGAAGAAAGTGAGAGCTGACAGATGAGCAACAAGGATGATGAGGGTATGAGGTTGACGAGAAATATCGGTCAACTTGCCAAGACAAGATGGACTCTGTTTCAGCTGAAACCTGAGGCATCGCCCTCGTGGGCAGTCGTGACTTCCATTCCATATCATTCAGGTGAAGTTGACTTGAGCCTCATTAAGGTACCTTAAGGTACCTTACCTTATGGAAAGCACTTGCCTTGAGGTGTGTTGAGTCTAAAGATCAAGCACATGACCCAAGCGTCTAGCGTTTGTCACGCTACCAACATACTACCTAGTACCTAACGTCACCTCAATCTTGAAATACTAAAGGTAGGCAGGTACCTACCTAGTTACCTTAGTAACCTAAGATATCTGCGTCTCGGCCGTTAGATTAACGAGGTCCTTACCCAACTTATTAAGCGTCTCATCTTTCTATGAGGCCCACAAGCTCGAGGCGATCGAACGCCTCAAAATCTATCATGAAAATATCCTGATTTCATAATTGAACCGATCAGTTGAACTAGTATGTATCATCTTCCCTCTTTTCTCCTCAAGGCCCATCTCCACTCTCTCCACCTTTACATCTTTATTAGGTACATATATACATATACAGAGTATTGTCTGTCAATTGGGTGGAGTAGCAGGTAGTGGAGGTCTGGGTACGGAACCTATGTGGGTTTAGTCGACCATACTGAGAGATTGTATTTCTTAGTTATTCTGGTCATTCATTTGATTCATGTTCCGGGTCTGTCTCCTGGCTCTTGACTCCTAACCACCTGACTCCCTCGCTATGTTGAACTAACATGGGAAGGATATCTGCATTTATTATTGGGTACATCTGCAACGACGTCTCACGGATCTTATACCCGAGCTTCTCACCAGCCTCCTTGCTTGCCCTGCGTAAGAGGCAGAAAATCTCACAACATGCAAGGCATGTCATTGCTGTGAACCTCCTAATAAAACATGCATCGCATATATCGTTGCTTCGTGTTTCCGGACTGGAGCCCTTGTCAGTCTTCCTCCAGT
>JABEEM010001141.1:0-23076 GCA_013363185.1 Fusarium secorum
ACATGGGTGCTTGACTTACTGTTCATATCAGATTCCTACTCAGTGACTGACAATCTTTCAGGAACGACGTGGCTATCAAAAGAGCTCAGGATCTTAGGACTAAGCACAATGTCAAGACTGCTGCTTACAAAGTCGATGGTATGTTTATGGCGTCGCGTTGAAACATGAGAACCTGGGTTTGACATGACGACAGTATCCGACGCTGAGTCCGTACAAAAGACGGTAAAGCAGGTTGTACAAGATTTTGGCAGAATAGACGTTTTCGTCGCCAATGCTGGAATGGCTATCAGTAAGCCGATCCTAGAACAGACTCTCACCGAATTCGACAAGCAAATGTCCGTGAACGGTACGTCAACTCCATCTGTTGTCCCCCACCGAAAGCCCATCTAACCTTTCACAGTCAACGGCGTTGTCTACTGTTCCAAATACGTCGGCGAGGTCTTCAAGCACCAAGGTAATGGTGTTCTCATCATCACCTCTAGCATGAGCGCACATATCGTCAATGTTCCTGTTGACCAACCTATTTACAATGGCACCAAAGCATTCGTGACGCATTTTGGCAAGTCATTAGCCCGCGAGTGGAGAGAGTTCGCTCGCGTCAACATCGTATCGCCAGGGTTCTTCGATACCAAGATGGGAGCTGGTCCACTAGCACTCAACGAAGCTTATCGCATGTCGGTCCTCGGCAGACAGGGGCATGTGAAGGAAATCAAGGGGTTGTATTTGTATTTGGCCAGTGATGCTTCTACTTACACCACTGGATCAGACATTATCATTGATGGTGGTTATGTACTCCCTTAGTATCCAAGAATGCCGAGATATAAAGATTTTCCAAAGTATCATTCTTCAAAATTATCTTGGGGAAACCAGTCGTTGAACAAAGTATCCATGGGTGCATTATCAAGGTAACCCCATGGGGTGTTATCCAGGATCATCCTCATCGTAGGATCTGATCCATCGTCGTTCAGTGTCCACGTCCCCATGGAGGGATCTCCGTCGCCGGAAGTCTGTAGATCAGCTGGTGGGAGTGATGCTCCAGTGTCACCCACCGGGGGCTGTAGCGTAGCTGGTGCTTCTTCAACAAGCTCAGGCACTGTGAGAACAGTTCGACGAGTGTTCGCTGCTATTTCTGCCCTTCTGTTTATGAGTTCCAAAACCTCCAAGCACCGCTTGGCTGATCTGCTTCTCGCTGAGAAAGTTATTAGACAACTCTGCGCCTTATGGACCATCAATCGCCAATCGGCCGTCTCGTTATCTAGCTTGTCCTGGGCCTCACGATCTAGATAGCTCGCTTCAAGAACAAGAGCGGCTTGAAACAAGAAATATGTGGCATACCAGACAATGCCCAGATGCAAGATACCTTCATTTGTACTGCAGAAAGCTGTTATATCGTTTATGCTTTGCATGGCAGCATCAAGACACCGTGACTCTGCATCGGTCTTGTTCGGTAGATATGGGTGGTTTCGTTTACTTCCCCGCCAAAGAAGAATGCGCAGATTCTGTTCTTTCCACAAAACAACAGCCCGTGGACCAGCGAACCATACTGGGACGTCCGCAGAAGTGAAGTATCGTGGCAGTCTTTGCCGCCAGTCGCTGAGGGTCCGTTCTATAGTCTCGGCGACTTGGTACTCGACCTTGGTGTTGGATGTCTTCGCGGTGAGATACTCCACATACAGCGAATTTGCGTGTTTCGCAAGCTCTGCTTGTGCGATGATGGCAGATAGCATCGTTGGTGTGTCGACTTCAGGAGGGACTGGCATGGTAGGTTCGAGGTCCTGCTGTTGTTAGTATATCACGATCAGTGTCGCTTTGCGGGAGAAACGAATAAAGCACATTTACCTTGTCGTCGATATTTCTTGGTACTGCGGTATCAATGATACCTTCCTGAGCATATGGCGGTCTCCCGGTTGTGATGTTGAACCCGCTATCGAAGCAGTAAAGGACCCAGAACAACTGCCTCCGCCTTTCAAGTCCAACGTTGTCTTGTAATTTCGGCGATTCTCGATGCATTCCAAGTCCAAGTGCCATCTTGTACGCGATACCTGTGAACTGATAGCCTGTATTTGGCTTGTCCATCTTCTGCAAATAATTGCTCATCAGAAGAAGTGCTTGCAAGGTTTCGAGCGTCCCAGACTCTAGCATATGGATCGACAACGAGTTCCTTGCAGCCGTATAGAATCGCGACCCTGCGTGGTGCTTATCTGACGTTGATATCCAGTGCCCGATGGCTAACACGATGTAGTAGATGATGTTCCACGATGACTTGCCACGTCGCATGCCCCGAGCGGCAAGTTTGTGGCGGAATGATGGTTCGTGAAGAATTGGATATGAGACATTATAGAATAAGAAGTAGGCATCGATGAAATAGTTTGTCAATGATTCGTTTGCTAGATTGGGCGGATCCAGGGACGGTTTTGACTTATGCGTCTGGCTGGGAGATTTTCCATGACTCGTGGCAGGGGAATTTGACGCCGCGAGTTCTGGAAGCATCGATGCAATTTCTTGCAGAAGGTTTGCGCCCGAACTACTGCCTGGTGGGAGTTAGACTCTGAACCATTTGGTGTGATGGTGAGATGAATGATGGGCCGACATACCTAAGTATCCAGCATCAAGGCTGTTCAGCGTAGCCATGCCATCCATAGCCGCGGCTTCATCGTTTTGACTGTCGAAATCTGGTGGTAACGATGGTTCACTCCACTCGTACTCATGCGCTGGCTCCTCATGCTCAGGAGAGTCATCGTCCGACTCTGGCTCAGTTCGTCTGATGACCTCTTGACCAGACTCTAGGTTAGCGAGAGCAACATCAATGTCCATATCAGGATGCAGCGACCGAATTAGAGCCTCAAGCTTATTACAGCGCAGCTCAATCGCATCCAAGTTCTTCCGCGTAAGCCGTGTCCGATCAGGTGGGTTCACGAAGCTGCAGTCCTTGCCCGCGCGGGCGCAGTAGGAACATGGCCCAGGGCCATTGACGCTAGGTTGGCATCGGCTTTTGCGCTTCTGGCAATTGAGACAAGCTCGAAGTTGGCTCGAAGAACCGTGCATCGGAGGACGACCCATCTTTAGTCTCGCATATGCTGCACGCGTTGTTACGAAGAGAAGGGGGAGTTATCATGAGGGCAAGGTTCAAACTAGCGTCATTCATTCATCGGAGCACTGTCGGCCGACACTTGCAACAGCCACCAAGTGCGGAGTAACCACTTTCGGAGGCCTGGAGACCGATAAATATGGAGGTGATCAGAAGCTCGAGGTTGACCAATTACCCTCATGATCTTATTGAACCCAAACTACGATTTTATTGACTCGACGCAACTAGAGTGACTCATGCGTCTTCAACGCTTTTGACGATGATGTTCGGCTGAATCAGACCACGCCGGATTTCTTCTCCATTCTTCATATCATTGTTCCTTCCTCTATCCATCGCCGCCTCCAGTGTCCTCTCAATGCCGCATGCAAGATGCCTTTTCGCAACTCTTTGCAATGCCAATTGAGGTTCGACATCAACGAACCAAGTATCGTCTGCATAATCGACAATCTGGTTCCAAGGGTGCTCACTGTACAAGAGCCAATTACCCTCCACCAAAACAATCTTGACATCTAGACTTATCTCAATGGCATCAGGAACGGGGTCTTTTATCTCATGGTCGAAGCTCGGCATGTACAACGTAGTAATTGGCCCATCTCGCGAAGTGTGTAATTGCTTGATCATGCCAAGAACCGCTTGACCGTCAAATGTCCAATGTCCAATGTGCTCCCCTTCGTGCATGGGCTTCGACGTGGTTTGGGAGACTGTCGAGATGCGAGCGCGAGTAATGATATCCATCCATTGGAAGAACTTTTGCTATCGGAGTTCGGTGGAGGGAATTGATCCTCTGTACGACTTGAGAAGCGATAGTTGACTTTCCGGATCCTGGAGAGCCAGCCAGAATAATAATGACCCTGGCATCTGAGGATCGTTGGTGTAGTTGCTGCAGAAGGCTCAGCGCGCGTCGCTCAAGTTGTGCGTAGATATCATCCATTTCGGTCATGGGCTGGAAAGGGTCGGAGAAATGAGACGGTAGACAAGTTGGAAGATTGCAGAATATTCAATAGAACAAGAGCCGAACTTGTAGTTGCTATTGGACCTCGTCTCCACCGCTGTATGCACAGCCTTTGTAACCTCTCGGGTGACAGTAGTCCGACGAAGCATCGGACGTGGGGCACTCGCTCCGCCTATAAGGGTGATTTTCGTGTGAACCCCACAGATCAGATCATCTACACTCATTCTAACATCTTTCCTGCATTCTCTGATTTATAGACGTAACAAAAATGGCTCCCGGTGCTACAGAGCTTCCTGGTAGAGACGCGCTTACTGCGAGAGCAGTCCCCTCCATGATCCTTAGCGACGGCTCAGCATCGTCTTTGACTGCACCACCAAGCAACAAAACCGCGATTGATCCAGCCACTGGAGCCAAAGAGCGATTTTCTGTGCGCGGCAACTTTATCGTTACTGGGGGTACAGGTACCCTTGGACTTGCTTCATGCAACGCTCTGTTGGAACATGGGCTTGAAGGTCTTGCAATCCTCGATGTTAATCCAGCACAAGCCAAGGAGGAACTCGCATCTCTTCAAGCACGTTTCCCTCATGCAAGAATCACAACAATGAAGGTCGACGTTACAGATGAAAAGGCAGTACAAGACGCCGTTGAGGAAACAGTGGCGACTCTCGGCTCAGTTGACGGTCTGGTCTGCTTTGTCGGTGTCGTTGGATGTGTCGAGACGTTGGAAATGCCTGTATCTCAGTGGCGCAAGATCATTGACATCAACACGACTGGATCTTTCATCTGTGCACAAGCTGCAGCCCGTCAGATGGTCAAGCAAGGCACTGGAGGATCAATCATCTTCACGTCTTCCATCTCAGCACACCGTGTTAACTATCCTCAACCCCAAGCAGCTTACAATGTCAGCAAAGCAGCCTTACTGACGCTAAAGAACTGTTTGGCCGCAGAGTGGGCTCGCTATGGCATTCGCACCAACACTATCAGTCCGGGGTATATGGATACCATCTTAAATGAGGGCGATGGAATATCTGGGCATCGTAAGATTTGGGCGGAACGGAACCCGAGTGGCCGTATGGGTGCTCCTTGCGAGTTGACGGGTGCGGTGGTGCTGTTGGCAAGCTCTGCGGGAACTTACATGAATGGGACGGACATTGTCGTAGATGGAGGGGCGATCGTATTCTAGGTAGAAGATCGATAAAGTTGTATAAACGATTCAGAGCTCCCCGTATCTTAGACATCGCAGCCTTAAGTATTTGGACCGAGTCCTATAGACGGGTCTGCAAAATGCTGGTGAATGACTTGACGGTGTTGAGACTTGTGGCTGAGATCTTAAATCAGCAGAGAGAACTTAGTGTCGAGACGCAAATCTCAATGAGAATCACTAACCACCATCCTTAATGGTTTTTGACCATGCCTATTATCTAAAGAGAGCTGATAGACGGAGAATGTCAGAATGAATCAGGGCTTACATTTACATAAATCACACTCCAGAGTCACTGAAGCCGAAGGGTGTCTGGGCTCGCGTTCCAGGCTGGCGCTGCAGTGAACGTAGATCAATATACGATAAACATCACAACAATGTTACTCATCGAGTCAATGGCACTCATTGAAGCATTTAATTTGGCTCTGATTGGCATCTATATGGGGCATCGAGTAATGGAACATCCTTTTCTAAAATATATCTCTACCTGGGAACTGCAGCGATTTTCCGACAAATCACAGAAGATCTCATCGTCACTTACCAATTGCAGCCGAGCTTTAGCATCCTAAAGTATCCGACTATATCAACAGCATGAAGATAAAGGCGCAAAGCCAGGTCTATTACGAAGGCGATAGAGATTGTATTGGCAGTGCAAAAAGCTGTCTATTTCGTCCGCCTCGTTTGGAGGTTCATGGTTCTAGTCTGAGAACACTAATAAATAATCTCTTTAGAGCGCAATCGATATGCATCTGATCTCTATCAATGATCCAACTCATGGAAGTTTGGCTGATCTAGGTTGGTTAGCGACTCAGGACTGCCCTGTGGCGACACAGGTATGTATGGTGGTGATTCGGGACTGTATCCCAATATATCGCTGCGTGGTGATGGGCTCTATATGATCAAAATTCCAATGGCCGCAAAATTGCGTTTATGGAGGGGGAGTATATGGCACTTTATGAGTGTCCACTTCCAAAATCCAGTATCCAGGAACCTGGTCATCTCCCTGGGGGAGGTGGTATGGGGCTTTGGGGTAACTGTCAACGTATGGCAACTGCACGGCTGTCACGTTTCCGTGGATGTCCCGCCACACCTGCTGGTAGAACTTGTTGAGCGTGTACATCTTAATTCCTCCCCATCCCTCCTCTTCCACCGTTGTGGTATTATAGAGCACTGAGTCGAATAAGTAGTCCGGAATCGCAAACGCACATTCGTTCAGGTGAGTCATACGCCGGGCAAATGCGTCCATGTGGTCGAAGATGACCTTCGAGTAGGCCTCTAAACCACTCCGTGCCAGCCAAGCTTCACCTTCGTCGAAGAATAAATAAAGCCGACGAAGTGAAGTGAACCATTCTGAGGACAACAAGCCCAAGACAGATTCAATATGATCTTGGTTCAGGTTGTCATAAGACTGTTCGGGAGTGAATTTTGTGTCGAAAGGCCAGGTAATCTCAAGAGAAGTAATAGACTTCAGCCGCTGAGGCAGGATCAACCGAGGAAGATGAATGATCATGTGCGAGCTGTTGAGAATTAATGTGTTGGTAGAGTATAACACACTAATAGCCTCGAAGTAGCTTAGGAAAGATTAGCGGAATCAGTTCGGTGAGGAGATGGGTTGGGTTCTATGTACTTCTGGCGGCAAGATAGCTGCCAACCCATTATTCCAACATGGCACGCAGAAGGCCCTTCTTTCATCCTCCAAACCTTGCAGACTCTATGATTTCCACCATATCGACAGTAATCCTCCCAAGGTCCCTTGGATCCCTTACGAGTCATAGGCCCCATCTCCTTTGTCAGTATGGGAAAATAACGGTGACACCTTGAACCCCACCAGTGCCATGAAGTTGACTGACTCTTATCGACAAGGCGAAATTCATCTTTGCCACTTTCTCCTGGTCCGACGACGATGTTGCAATGGTATTTCGATCCCGCTTCGCGAGGAACATCGGGGTAGCCATATTTCATATATATATGAAGGCGTTAGTCTCCAAAGGCAAGCCGAAGAATATCTCT
The DNA here is from genome assembly GCA_013363185.1 of Fusarium secorum. Taxonomy (NCBI): domain Eukaryota; kingdom Fungi; phylum Ascomycota; class Sordariomycetes; order Hypocreales; family Nectriaceae; genus Fusarium; species Fusarium secorum. Next base: position 7,252 of record JABEEM010001141.1, read on the forward strand.
TCGGATATTGGGAGGTACCTTGAACCAAGAGGCAGACTCTTGGTATAAGGGCCGCGGCGCCTGCTTGGAGGCCGTATCGGAGCTGAGAAAGGGATCAGGCGTCAGCGCGTGAGGTCGCGGATCAGGAAGCAGAGGGAGCTCTTTGACACGACTCTCCCAAATCGCAGTCCATTTCCTCTCAATTTCCTCAGCATCAGGTTCTCGTGGGCTAAGGCTCATATCGTGATTTATTTCTTGTAAGTAGGAAATGAGAAAGAATGGTGAAGAAGCAAAGTGGCGGGAGATCAGGCAACCGTTAAAAAATGGCAAATGTGATGTTGGTTGTTGGTTGTTAGTCTATGCACCTGGAGCTGGTTTGTTTCAAAAGTGATTAATTGGGCCCCCAGCCCAACCAAGAGTGAGGTCCGCCAGTTTTAGAAACATGTGTCGGGCGCTTAGACTAGACGCAGATCCTGAAAATCGTATCACCAAGGACAGGGTGTATCTTTTAATTACTTTGACTTCTGAAACTTTGCAATAGAACCGTGATTATACCTGGCGAATATTAATTCTAACTACCACTTTAGAACAAGCTTGTACGCGTTCAATACTGATGGAACTACTCAGGCGACTTTTGGTGGTCTTTGCCCTTGCTTACCACCAGGCCTCTTCCTAGTATCCTTCCCTTCTTGTATTCCATCCCAAGTACTCTCGCTACACTATGGGACCAGTCCCAATCTTCGTAGTACTTATCTGTGTGTCAGAACGTATGCTCGTATCATTTCATTACCAAATGTTAGGTCTTCCATAGCTAGGGCAAACAAGGCTAGGGAATCGGCATTGCGCATGGCTTTTACGGCACCACAATGATCTTGAACTGGTTTCTTTCCACAGAATGCTAGCTGCCAGATACGTTCCATGCCATCTATATGAAGAAAAGACAAAAAGGATCAGTCAATCGATTTATATGTGGAGAGAATAGGGCCACGACTTACATGCGAGCACAGGTTTTGGTTTGTTCTCTTCGAGCTCATCAGCAGAGGGCACAGAACTGTACACGACCTCCTTTTCTCCCCTTTGGTATATCAGTTTTTCATGTGCATCGATGGCTATCTGATCGTCAATCTCTACTCAATGTTAGTTCGCCAATTTGACATGGTGAAGTGATATCATACTAGCCGTGGGTTTTGAACCACCCTTTGAAACGATACCACCAAACCAGTGGGTCAGTTCATGGACCATAACCACCGAAAGATGGTTTTTATACGCATTGAGTGATAGACCTTCTGAGATGCCCAAAGCTCTCCATGCTTTGGGGGTCTTGAGAGCTTTTGCTTTGGGTGTAAACTGATTATCGCAGAAGACGATAATGTCTTTATCCCAGGCAACGCCAGCCAATATACCTGGTTCGCAATAGATCGGCGTCTCCCTTGCTTCGCGTTTCCATACAAACCTACGATCGTAATACCATGCACCATCCCAACTGTCGAGCGCATAGTCCCTGAAATTATCATTCATGTTCATGAGATTTTGTTGTTGGCCAGGGATTGTATCTGATGTACCGTACCATTTCCATGACTTCTCGCTGGGACTATCCCCATACATGAGCTTGGGCTTATGATTGGGAAGGTTCTGAAAGTGGACGATGTATTCCTTGGGTGGATCGTTTTCACTGGCTGGGATGGTTCGTTTCATCTTAGCAAAGAGATCTGGGTACGCGTTAGCCACTGATAACACTCTAGAATAAGACTGTAACCTCTTGAGGTCTTATCAACTGCGGACTGAAGATGGCCAGGTTCTTGAGCAGATTCAAACCCAAGAAAAGCTTGACATGTCTTCCAGATTGATTTGTATCTGTAATAACTCCTTGGGTCTTGTTGCTTTGACGGGAGGGCGCTATTCTTGATATACTGGAGAGCCGACAGAGTTGCAGTGACAATCTCCAATGCAATCTCCATGGAGTCCTCCATGAATTGTACTTCACTGGCACAGGTTCCATCAACCTACCATATCTTGAGTAAACTCTCTTTCGTAGGCGACGAATCATCTTCTGCTTTTGCAGCAGCCTCCTTAATTTCCGCCGCCGATGATGGAAGGGACAATAGCCCGAGCAAAAGACACAAGATCATGAACAATGCCATGCTTAAAGCCTTGTGCTGGGAAAATGAGATAGAGGTAACAGAATTGTGAAAACTGGGAAGAGAGGATAAAGAATGAGGAAGAGAAACATGAAGGAAGTCATTCGCAATAAGAGACTAACACAAGTAAATGCAAGTGCCAGAAGTCCACTGTTCAATAGAACGAGAAATAGTACCATTGAGGCCTTTGCACAAAAACGATGTTTTTGGGGCGAGACATGCCACATTTCAGGATGCTGTACTCCGTAGCGCCGATCGCGCTGGTTGTTGGTCTCCTCCCAATTCCAACGCGTCAACTGATTGACGAAAGTACGCTTCACTCCCTCCACTTTTTCTGGAGTACTGGTCTCAATACTGGTACCAGCACTGAAGGAAGCCATGATCATGTCACCTCTGAAGCTCTCAGTCTTCCAACTGGGAGCATTCCTGCCCCGTCATCAGCAGGAGGCACTTCTGCAACCTCTAATGGAATTGACTGGACAGCATTACTTCCCGGCACTCCTACCACTGGGGAGCTTTTATTCAGCACGACACACCCGCTGACTGGACAAGACCCGGCTGCCACTGAACCTTCCACAGAGGTCACGCCTGGTGCTGACACATCCTTCGATGCTGGTAGCAGCAGGACCACCGTGCCATCCACTGACACCACGATTCAATAAACTTCAACCACTTCGTCAAATCCCTCTGTCGCTTCGCCTGAAACTTCTGAAACTTCACGGGGCGGGGTTGAGTCCCAGGAACTCGGTACCGGTATCGAGACAGACAACCCTCCCAGTGAAACCTGGCCGTTCACGACACTTCCCGAAGGAACAACTGGTACATTCGAACCAACATCTACTGCAGTTCAAACTCAAGATGAGCTGGGCAGTGCAAATCCATCCTCTGAAACCCTGACCGCATCAGATGGAGCCTCTCAGACTCTCGTGAGTTCACAGCTAGGGATGGAATCCGGCGCAACGAATTTGGAAAACTCGCCAGATACGACTCAACTCTCGACTACTCCTCAGCCTACAAAAAGAGTCACGACATCTCACCATGAACCCACGGCGATTGAGAAGACTTTACCGATTTCAGAGCAACCAACAACAGCAGATATCGTGCCATCTACAACAGTTGCCTCGAAGAATAGCATTGTCACGGGCACGGATGGTACAGTAGCTACATATGTTCCTGAGCAGAACAAAGACTATATTCAATCCACCGGCACGACTACCACTACAGATGACAATGGTGCCGCTATCGTCAAGTTGGACGGTGTTCCTGGAGCGTGGCTAAGCCTCCGGCACCGACTGCCAACCCTGTCCCGGAGAAAGAGCCTGGTAACGAGGACCGAGGACGATAATGATAAAGACGACGATGACGCCTCGACTAAGGAAGATGAAAAGTCTACAATGGTATCTATGGTACTGCCAATTACGCAAAAGCCTACCTCAGCCACCACTACAGAGGAAATAACTACTTCAGAGGAATGTACAGTTGCAATACAGCCAGATTGTACTAGGACCATCTCATATATGACGTCGGACGAAACTCAGATCATGTAAGTACCCAACTATATATCTTGAACATCCTGGAAGGACTGACCGTGCTATTCAGGACCGAATTTGGCGAGTGTCCAACAATCGTCAGCTGCGCAGCGGAGACGCAGGCCACTGCAACCGTGACATTAACACCGGAGTTCATCTGGGCTGGGGTTCCAGACACCAACCCTGTCGGGGTTATCCCTGATGATGCTTACACCGCGGATGTCGATCCAGACATCGTCGACGCTCTGTAAGCGCGGTGGGCCGAGATCTTTGGTGACGACGGTGGTTGGAACGATACTGAAACTGCGACTCTTAGTGGCTCTACAACCGTGGAGGAGTCAATTAACACCAGCCTAACGAATACAGATGCAACTTTTACCTTCACCAGCGACGGCTCTACGAATGTCATTTCCTTCGATTCGACTTCGAATACAGAAGCAGCTGCCACCTTCACGACTGGCTCTGATACATCCTCTGGGACAACAGTCCCCAGCACGTTCATTACCATGACCAGAGGCACAAATAGTACCACTGGTACGCCAGTATCCATTGGCGAGGAAGTAACTCGTACCTACTACCCATGTGTCATCCATGGCGGCCCTGCAGTTGAGACGCAATATTGTCAGCGCTCAACTACCATCAGCGGTGAGGGATACTACGCAACGACTAGCTTGGTCGACAACCAGTGCACCGCATACACAGAGTTCCAATCACAAATCACTGCAGCGCCTGAGACTGGTCCCATCACCGATGAAGCCTATCCAGCCACCCATCACCACCACTACAGACGGGACGGTCTTGGTCTGGTCAGCTTACGTGCTCGATTATATCAACATCCCAGGTATCACAAAGATCACCCATTCAGTAGGCGCAGGTGAACCTTCAACAGTGTCCACTCCATTGCCAAGTCAGACTGCTGTAGATAATGATGGTGGTGGACAATGCGGTACTGGTGATGATCTGTCCACGAAGGGTCTTCGTGAAGCTTGCGACAGAGCGATCAACAAGTTTGACGATGACACGATATACAGCGACTATGCTTCTCGCTACAGCCGCTCGACCAAAGGTATACTTGTCGCAGCATCCGTGGGCCAAGCGGTATGCATTGCCAAATTCCAGTGCCACGATTACGGTATTGGCATGAAAGGTTCTGACATCAAAGAAGCATAAGCCAAAGTCCCCTGAGGATGTGATCCATGCTAACAGAAGGTTTTCTAGTCGTGAGAGTGCTAAGGAGAATGACGGTGTTGATATCTGCGGACATATAGGCCTTTCCAACTCATGTACTACCATTATGGACTACTGTACCAACTGCAAAACTCGAGGGTAGACGTTGCGTTAAAGTTCTAAATACTGGGTCTTTCTATGGGCCACATGTTCCTGAATTATGCTTAATAACAAAAAGATTGTTTGCATGAACTTTTGTATGCCTGATGCTATAAGCTTTCGCTTCGAATCCTTCAGGTGTGATTGCAGATGGCATGAAGCAATTCGCCAATCGTGGATAAGCTGCAACCGGGTCTGGCGATGGGACACGCAGGCTTAACACACTTTTTACTGATATCGTCTGCAATAATCTTGACAAGGGACAGATCACAAAGTCAAAGTGCCGAGTAGCCGTGGCAGTCAGTCAGTCGTGCAACGGCTTGACCAATTCACCATCGAATGCATCGAGACTGTGCAGTCTTCCTCAGCAGAGTCAACATTAGATGTGGCATTTTATTTTATTGTCATACGGGGAAAGGATACCAGGAGTGACAAAATAATTGTGGCATATCCATATGAGTTCGACCCGGAGTATTGTTTTGGCTCTTATCTTTTTATTGGAACATTTTTATCTACCAAAACTTAAACAGAAGCTAATTATAACTCCAATCACAGCAATTCCTACCTCCACTCATCGTTGATGGCACTGCTGCTTCCGCATTTGCTGCCCGTTGCAGCACTGTTGTTGGGGTCACTCTCCCATGTAACAGTTCCATCGCTCGTCTTCTTGATGTACTTATACTCAAAGCTGGTATCAGAGGGAATCTTGACCTTCACCGTCCACAAGCCCTTGGTGCTCGTGGATTCCTCAACTGCAATGCCATCAGCAGGAGCCCAGTTGGAAAGTTGAGTGATCCCGCCGACAATGTAAACCTTCTGGTCCGACGTCACATCAACGTTCTTCACATTGAAGGTGATGGTGGTGTCGCAGGCTGGAGCTGCTTCGCAAACAGCGGGCACCTTGTTGGCGCTGCTCTCACCCCAAGCTGGAGGAATGACGCCGGTACGACGCTCAGCGGCACCGACAAAAGAAGCGTAGGACCAGGTAAGGTGAACAGCTGACTTGGGACTTCCAGTAGACTTATCGAACTGCTCCGCGAGGGAGCCATCCTTGGGAGTGTAGGTCTGCACAACGGCGACAAAGCCATCAGCATATGAAGTGACAGCCTTGATAATAGCCTTGTATGTCTTGCTGTTCTTGCGATAGGTACCCTTGGAGACCTTTGGTACAAGGTCACTGAAGAAGGGGAGCGACACACTGTCAACAGTGATTGAACCAATCTTGTTCCATTGATAGACAGCAGCGTACAGTTGCTCGGCAGCGGCAAGAGTAGCCAAGTACCAGGGGTTGCCATCGTAGTACACATCCTCACTGTATCGACCGACAGCAGCAGCTTTACCTTTACCTCTGTTCTTGTTCACACCGTAGATGGAGCGGAAAGAGTCCACTACTGCCTTATGGTTTGCAAGAGCCCTTGATGAACAAGGCTGGAAGGTTGAGTCTGTGCACTTCGAAGAAGGATCAAAGGTATGAATCGACGACAGAATAGAGTTAGCATCAAGGCCCTTGCGGCCATCGTTGACGTTAATGTTCGAGTCGATGTAACTGCCGGTCCAGAAGCTCTGCATGAAGCAGAGAACACGAGGAGCGTTGGCTGCGCAGTCGGTGCAAGACTTGCCGAGCTTTTTAGCAAGAGCGGCTCCCTCGACGAGAGCACGATGAGAAGCAGAGAGGGTGAAGAACGAAGATCCGTTGACCTCCTCCCAGAGATCATAACCGGTTCTGTTCCAGAACTTGACGGTGTATGCAAGATCCTTCTCAATGACAGGCCAGACCTTGTTGATGGCCCTGGAGCGGTCGCCATGAGAAACAAGCCAGTTGGCGTACAGAGTCAATGCAGTAGCTCTCAGAGGAGGCCCATCGCGTTGAGGGCGGCCCCAAGATCCTGTGAAAGCTGTGAGGTTGACGTAGAACTTGGGCTCGCCAAGACCGCCTGACTCGGGGCCACCAGATGGGTTGGTGAGGCCCTGGAGCTTGGCTTGAGCAGAGACATATTCGTCGATCTTGCGCTGGAGAGACTTGTCTCCATGAATGAAGCGCTCTACAAGGACTTTGTATGTCAAGGCAGAGTCTCGGGTCCATGTGTACCAGTCTGGAAAACATCTCAGTCGGCATTTTTTCGATAGCATCCTGAATATTAACTTACAGTCTGGGTCTGTTCTCGAAGGACTTGCTACAACAGCACCAGGTGCAGCGCCCTGAGCTCGCTTACCATCGGCGCCAATATTGGCAAGGACGCCCTTGATGGAAATGTCGGCCTCTTTCGAAACGAAGCGATCAAGGCTGGAACCGCCAGGCGATGCAGTGGCCTGGCCTTGGAGGGCCGACAAGGCCGTGAGGCCATACAAGATATGAGTAAACATTCTCTGCGAATGCCGGAAAAAAGAATGGCAGTGAGGAACGAAAGACAAAGAGGACTGTCGATGCAGATCACTAGCAGGATGATCTGGCTTATATATCCAACTCCAAAAGACGCGGAATCATTCCCCATCACGAAACCGTCACGTCTTGCATATTTCCGACTGCACTATCGAATGAATTACGCCGAGAATCTCGAACCTCTGTAACCAATAGCAACCTCAACCCCAGAAACCCCGATTTAGCCTCATGACGTTTCTGGGGTAGGGTCGCTGATCATCCCGTCATCCCCGCACTCGAGATGCTCCCCTGGGCTTAGCTCATCAGGTCACATCGGTCCTTTTCACGCACCAGATGATACTGATGAGATCGTGAGTGCGGCACGGTAAATTATGCTGTTCATAAAGTATCGGGCCTTTTCACCTGCTTTATGAAGTGAACTGAATTGAATTGAGCGTTTTCTCCGGCGGCCGTTGAATCTGACATCACATGGGTCTCGGCTATGACCTCGATGAGCCGAAAGCTTAATGATTGGGTGGCTAGACTCTTTTGGGGGATAACCGCGGCAGCCTGAATGTTGGGATGAGATGAGCGTCTGTAGCCGCGATGTTTGTCTGCCGCCTTTGGCTCCTGATTGTTTTGGACTGGTGGTTGTTTGACGATTTCATTCATGGGCCAGGTTTTACTGACATGACAAGAGCCATTAGCTGACGCATAGCCCACATCGGCAATGATAACAGGTAGAGGATGTTTGAATCACGAGGAATAAGACATCTAATTACTAGCTCGTATGATATATTGATTTCTCAATAAACAATAGACTGTTTTTGTCCACGTTCGCCGAGTTATATTAATACCTCAGGCAAAATATCCCATTTTTTCACTTTGTTCCTCTTGGTGATGTAGGGTATCCTGATGTCGAAACAGAAAGTAACCGTGATAGCAAGAGCCAGCTCATAAACTACTTCTTCCAGCCAAAGAGACAGCTAATAAACACGAAGTAAAAACATCCTGTTCTGCTCAACTCATTCGTCAAGATTTTAACGCCCTGAGTTGTGACTGGTGTCATTCTAGCAGTGGCCAATATTAATTAATCTGCTTCTTGAAATTAAATTTTTAACAGTTAAATTAAACCGCCTATAACCATGCCAACAGAACTTCAACAAAGACAGGTTAATCACAACGCAGTAGTAAAACATATTGATAATTGGCCAAACCCAACGAGAATGATACCAGTCACCTTTCATTCTGCAGTGTCTCCATGTTCTGGGCTCCCTGACATCCATTACGTAAGGCGCAGTGGCAGAGTGGTCTAATGCGATAGACTAGAAATCTATTCTCTTCGGAGGCGTCTGTTCGAATCAGGCCTGCGTCGTTTGGATGTCTTTTTTGCATTATCTTGGTATGTACCTATTACCATGTTTTTATTTTGTCGTCCAAAATTTTGATGAATTGGCTCTATGGAACTTGCTCCCGAGGTTGAACTATCATTTGTGAATTGGGGACCGGGTTTCAAACTGCATGTACAGTACGAAAGCCACAACTACTGGAATGAAAGTTGAACCAATTGAAATAGAAAGTCAATTTCTCGTACACGGGTATCTAAAGTGGGTTTGACCCTTTCCTTCTAGAAGCGAAAACCCCCTTGTTCTCGCCTGAAGGGTCAGCTCACGACATCATTCCACGCAATTCGCTTCTCGCTTCTCGCTTCTCGTCTCTCGTCCCCAACATTTCTTCGCCTAAGGGAGCTTCATCATGCGAGTCCTCTTTACTTCTGGACCATCGTTGCCAAGATATCTGAATGTGTATAGACTGTAGATCTCGTCAGCATATCAAAGTCAAGTGAAAGGGGCAGCTGCACGTACCTCCAGTGAAGGTTACCGAGTGCGATATTTCGGCATCCATTGACAAACTTTATGACATCCCTGTCAATGCCCTCACCCCAGAACGGCAGATTCGCCAAGGCCATGTGCCATCTTCGGTAACAGTCATATAGCATCTCCCCAATCCGGTCAACCGCTTGCTGATCAGTCATGCCCTGATCCCTCAGGATGAAGATGATGTTACTCTCTTCACCCTGGATTAAGTCTTTTCGATACGAGCACAAGTCGTTTTGTCTGCCGTTGTTAGCGGGCAAAAAAAAATGGAAGGCTTCTGGAAGGTCTTACAATGTGACTAAATCGCATGTGATTCGTGATATCGCCTGCATTGAGGGATGGTCCATGACGTATTGGGGGATATCGATGCCTTCAGCAAACCTGAATGGCCCAGTTAGTGATGTTCTGTAGCTGTGATTGGCTGATTCTTAGGCCTGGAACTTTTTCGCTCAGTGGCCAATTGGGCGGCAATAGAGTCGAACTACCGTGGAATGGATGGCTTGCAGCTTGGCCAGAACAAGGATGGCCTTAGGCGAAGGTGAAACAGCCAACAAACTTAGAAGAGTTTTCCAACCACGCTTGTGGTCTTTGGCCTTTTTACAGTGACGTTTACAGTGCAGCGACTGAAACCGCGGATCGCAATCAACAAGATGGTAGGGCACGGTACTTACTCCATGAGGCCAATGCAGGGGTAAGCTCCTACGCAACCAGCGCGCATGTCCATGTACTCTTCGATTGTAGGCCGTGTCGCCCTATGCTGGACGCCAACCTGTTGCAGCACGCCGACACAGTACATGGTAAGGTGCTTCTTCCATCTGTACTGTAGACTTGGGCTCGATCGCTCTCCGAAACGCATCCAGCAGGATTGGAGGGTATGTCGCAATGGGTTCTCGTCGGGTGATACTACGGGATGGATATTATCGAGGGTCGAGAGTGTATAGATGACTTCTTCAGCTGCTTTGATGGGGTCATTGGCAAATGTTCCCTCGTCGAAGGCTATTGCTCTGTTAGCGGAAGCCACTTTTTTTCAGCCGTGGAATTGTGTGTATGCAAAAGCGGCGCGGGCCGTTCTAGAATATTGGAGTCGCGGTTTTGTTTGCTTTACTTACGGTCATCGAATGCAAAGACCCATCCATTCCAGTCATTCATCAGCTTAAGTGTTTCGAGATCAGCATGCGGGGCGCATATTGCGCTCATGTAGGCAATGTCAAGCCGACTCCAGATGGCCGCTGTCTTATCGTTCATGCGCAATGCACTGTATAATAGGGCTGTTAGCGAGCAATTTCTCAAACATTACCGAGATGGACGGAGCTGAACCCTTCTCCCCAAAGTGAAGTGGACTTACGTTTTCAGCCATTCGTCTGATAAAGCTTTCGATGTCTTGTACAAGGGATTGACTTCTGGTTCCACTGCCATAATTGACGAGAACAGCGCTTCTGGAAGTTTGATCCAGTGACCCTCGGGTTCGGCACCGTTGACCGGGTACAGACAGGCATCTTTTGGTGGTGTGGCTTCTCCAGAGCGGCTTGGAGGCGGTGTGATTAGGCTGGGTACCATTTTGTGTACGGAGTATGATGATTTTCGTTTAGGCCGCAAGATAAAGGCTCGGACTTTGGGGTAGCAAACAAGCTGTTCGCCTACGTGAACGATGATTCAAGTTAGGTAGGCCTGGTAGGGGACTGCCTACTTTTTGAAAGCGAGTGGGAGCGGAAGATACGGGGTTTAAGGGACTTTGCAACTCCACCACTGACCTGCATGTTGGCTGTTGGTTGATACTCACTGGAGCTTCCAAACTAGTATGTAGGCCTGATTCTTGTATCTGGTCTGTTTGTCCGCTTTGATTAGTATTACAGAGGGAGGGAGTGTGCGGACGCGACGCTAGAGATGCTCTCCGAGGACGGTTCCGTCTGCGTGCCGGGGATGGTTCCTAGGGGCAGTCTAGACCAAGTTAGTGGAGAGGGGGGGCGGGGATGTACTGTAATAAAAGTGGGAGCTTGGCCAGGGGGGGAGGGAAGAAAAAAAGAATTGCCTGCTCTGAACCATCTTCTTGGGTTTATCCTTACATATTGCTGACAAGCAGTGCCGAGAGTGGACTGCCATTCACCTTCCTGACACATCGACGTGCATAAGAGATACGCGAACGAACCAACAACCAACAGCCAACAGACGGACAAACCAACAGCCCGTCACGGAGGTTCGCATTAATTGACTGCCCATTGCATTGCATTACGGCGTAGCTACCTACTGGTGCATCGCCATTACGAAAATGGCATCCGAATTACGACAACCAAGGATCAATTACTCCAGATTGAGCACCTCCAAAGACGAGGTCCGTTTCTTGGAGATTGAACCTGCAAACACAGTCAACGACCAAGTCGTCTGTCGCCTCATCACTCTCCCTTTAAGCCGAGACGTCGAATTCATCGCCATTTCCTCATTGCTCGGCGACCCCGCAGACCAAGACAGAATCATTCTCGACCGAAGTCCCATTCCCGTCCCCGTCCACATCGCCCTCGCCCTCAAACATGTCCGAGCCGTATTCTACCCCGCCGTGAACAAATCGAGCGACAGTCTAGGCAGAGAGAGAAAATCACCGAATTGGCTGAGGAACCTTCTCAGGCATTTCGGCGGGAGAGAGGTGGACAACAGGCCGAAGCTGCGGGTATGGATCGACTGCATCTGCATCAACTCGATGGACTCGAGGGAGAACTCCAAGAGCAGAGTCATCATGTACCACGTGTATCAGCGCGCGCAGATGGTAGTGGGCTGGGTGGGACTCAAGATACCGCAGACAGATCTTGGTATCCAGCTCATCCAAGCATTTGACAATGCTATGCCCGAGACGTGGCAGGATCCTGGCGACAAGGAGGAACACCCCGAGAACTACTCACCCCATCACGAGTGGGCAATTCCCATTATCCACTTATTCGACCCCCAAAGCGACGCTGCCATTGGAACTGCAGACTTTCTCAACAGGAACTTCTTCCATCGCCGTTGGATCCTCGAAGAGATGGCCATGGCAAGAGTACCGACCTTTTTGATTGGTGATGCGATTGTCTCGTGGAAACAATTGCTGCGACTCAATCTTGCCATGGAGGAGTTCAAGGATCACGAGTCAAACGTCTGCCCCGCATCTACAAGGCCCCTGATACATGAGTTTCCATTAGGCACGATCCATGCATTACTGGATGAGGTCGAAAAGAGGAAGAAGATGGCAAAGATGGAGTCACTCAACAGCACCTCTATCACAGGAAGTGTCACGAGCGCAGACTCGATAAGCCACCAAGATTCCAACACGAGGTCGATACCATGAACAAAAGGTTACGGAGTAGAAGGGATATCCATGTTTTAGCAGCTTTGATACCGCTTGATTTCTAGCACTTACGAACTTAGTTCACGTTTCTTATGTTTCAATAAAAATACCATTTCGTTTCTAGAACCAACAAGTGGCATTCAGAATGGATCCTCGGTGATAACGCGGACTAGATTCAAGTCAGTTGGTGCTGGTTGATCACCACTATCAAGTGGACACATGAAACGTTATGGCTTGGGATAGGGCCATGCAGCTTAATCACACTCATTCAAGTTCCCGATCGAGGAAGCTTTTCTGAATCATCGTCGAAACTTGTATCAAGCATGTTAATCAAACTCAATGTTGATTCCATGCGCTACCGGAGCTACACCTTCTTTTCTGATGACACACTCAAGGTTACAACACGGCCTGTCACAAGAGCCAGAAACTCGGTACCGCCAAGCTCAATGCTACTGCAATTCCGGAAACAGGGTCGTATTTTCAAGCCTTCCTGATCAGCGCAAAACACTGGGGAAAGGTAACAACGGCCACTAGAACATGAAGCCAAGACACCGAATGAAAAGGACACAACCTTGCAAAGAACTGGTGAGAGTTACGCAAACCACCACCTTTATGCAGTACCCTTCACTGATTGCATCAGGTGGCTGACCCTGAGACTAGCCCGTAATCCCTAGAGCAACGGTTTTCTTCAGCGGCACGAATTGTTTCTAGCTGCGGGCTGGCGGGTGAGGCTTAGTGAAGGACCCTTGACCTTGCCAGAATGATATAGCTTCGTTAGCATTGGTTTAACATCTGATACTGACTCGAATGGGTATGACATGACGATAAAGTGGCAATTAGTGCCTCATGCGATGCTTCACTGATCAACAGAAGATTACAAGCAGATCCAGCCAAATCAGAGCCCGACACGTCTCTTTGCTGCCATTCAATTCCCTCTGTCCAAGTCTTTGAAAAGACCGTTACCTTGCTAACCAGGGACAGGGTTTATGACTGGGGCAAATTTGCTCTAGTGCAAACGGCTCTGAAAATAGCATGACCATTCTCTGGTGGCTGCTGTTTAGTGCCGAGCTAATGATAGTGGTATGAGGAAATGATAACGAGGGGGCAATTCTGCGATCTTTGCGAATTGATGCAGTCCCTTTTAATATTTAAACGTATTCAGTACGATTAATTAACCCAGTCTCATTAGATTAGTATGCCAAGCGACGTGTACGCGGACAATATGAGCATATCTCATGTTACACCACTAAAGCAGCTGTCAAAGGCTGCCCGCAAAATATGCCCGCAATCTATCTGGCTACCGCCTGCAAGAGGCACTCCAGGACCCTCTTGCTGGGAACAAGTGGGTATCAGCACGCGTTGCAGCAATCAAGCATAGGCTCAATCGTACGCCCTCGTCTAACTAACTAAATAAAATCACTCACCAACGATGGAACACAAACCCCATCCCCATCGCCGCTGTAGAGTAACATGGTCTTGTCTAGTGTGCCCTGAAAATCCAGGCAGTAACCTTGTAGACCGTCCTTTTGCGGTTTGGCGCGGGCTGCGACATCAGTATTACGAATACTTTAGAACTGCTAGTGGCTCTTCTGCAATTTGTTGCTTAGCTCCGGATAGCGTCCGGTCCGCTCCCGCACGTGCGGTTAAGTGTTATATTAACTCGGTTCTCCTCCAGAAAGCATGTGGCTGAACTGAATGTTAGTGTTCGTTGTTGGTCCTAGAGTTACAACTCTCACCGGAACTGCATGCATGCATCAACGAACTTTGTTGGTTTTACCTTGCTACATGCCGAACGTGCATCATCCGAAAAGCCGGTATTTGGCTGCCAAGTTATCAGTTGCAGTAGCGTTGACGTACCCAGTCGTAACGCCGAGGCAAGCTCATTTTGGCCACTGGACCGATGATATATCACATTTCTGCAATCCTCGCCTGCCATGTGGATAAGCGGGATCCACGAGATTTCTAAGCCTAGCGGTGGACAAAATATTTGAGATTTGGTTCAGTGGTAGGTCGATGGGATCTAGTGGAGGCCAGTCTGACGTTTTCTGTCAGACAAAGGGCAGCTCAGATATAGACAGCGGCAATCCCACGTTCAAGGTGCAAGACCAGCATGTCGATCCATCGTCTGACATGTCGAGTATCGAATGAGGGAATATTCAGCGTGTAGATATGCGTAAGTTGTTACCTAGTCTAGTATAGTGAACGCTACATATGTAGTTATCTTTTACAAAAACAATCCATCTGATCTGATCTTCCATCCTATCAATTTGTGAGCCTGATCTTCTCGGAGCGACGAGTCAAACGCCGACTAGGACTTTCGGAGCGAGTCCTCCATGACCTGCATGGTCTTTTGAATGGATTCCAGCCCCTCCCGAGCCTGCAGATATGCATCTTCCTTCTCTTTGACCTCTTGAGCCATTCGCGCAAGCTTCTTTTTCATCTCTCGGAGCAATGATTCCTCACTCCAGTCATCGTTTTCGGACCTCGACCTTTTCCTAACGCTTCTCTCTCCCGATGAACCCTCTGATAGTGGTTCCGCGGGCTGTAGCTCATCAGGTAAGGCTGGCGTTGAATTTGGATGAGACAATGACTGCTCTTCCGTTCCGTCCGACTCGGCTGATGAGGTTGAAACATTCGGACTGTGATTACAAACTCGAAGATGTCTATTTCAGGTTGTAAAGACGTTTGAAGGGAGACCCTCCCTCTGACCTCTTACAGCCTTTGTTCGGGCATGGAAACGACTCTTCAGGGCTGGATGCTGTATCCATGTGCGCTTCTGTCTGATGTCGGTTGAGAGTAAAGGAATTTGCAAATGTCTGCTGGCATGTCGGACATGCAAAGTAAGATGTGCTCTTCTGGCCACTGCTTGCATTTGAGTTTAACACTTGATGTGACGCCACGTAGGCTTTTCGTTACATACCCAGTATTTTGAACTCCCTGGCCAACCGATGCAACATTGACCATTGGATTGATTGGCTCTTGGCTGTTCGTGTCTCCGTAGGTCTGTAGTGTTGGATCTGGAGTGACAGCAGCTGGTTGCGCTCCAGTGAGGTCTTCCTTCGAGGACATTTCCGTGATCCCTACATTGTTCCTCGGTAACACGTCAAAGAACAAAAAATCTGGATCGTGAGGAGCAGCTTGAACCAAGTAAATGGGTTCAGTACTACCGCCATAGTCATCGAACAGGAGGCTGTCGATAGTAGGGTGCTGATCGAAGCCTATAGTACTTGGTTCGGGCATAAAAACGCTTTGCAGGCCATCTGCTAATTGTTAGAAGTCTTTAGATAAAGCAATCAAGGCATCT
>JABEEM010001142.1:0-10148 GCA_013363185.1 Fusarium secorum
CGCTAGGGTCGTAACATATTAGGCTTGCCCTCATGAGGGCTAGAGAGGCTTCAGCGGCTTCTATAGCCTAAAATATCTCTAGGAACCTAGCTAGGCCGATCTGGATAAACTGTAGGTCTTCCTAGAAGGCCAATAGCCTATTTTATCCCTACCTCTCCTTTTCCTATTTTCGAGCTATATCTCTTATATCTCTTCTTCTTTCTCTTATAAGTCTCTTTTATCTCTTTCTATCTCTTATATCTCTATAACTATCCACTCAGCCTTTAAACTATATCTTAGTTAGCAGAAAACAATAGGGCAGATTAGGCTTAAATGATAAATACTAACCCTATCCTAAGTCTAAGCCTAAGCCTTTCATGGTTAAAGGAGTCGAAGCAACCCATGGGCACGATAATACAGAGCCTGAGCTTTATTGTTCAAACCACTAACAAGTCGCAAAAGGCAATTGATGTGGGACATTGTTAGATTCGAATCTAGACTAAATATTTCAATCTGGAAGGTCATTTTTCAAAGACCAGACTCGCTATGTTGCCCCTTCCTACACAAGAATTCGGACGTAGGCGACTGGGCCTTCGTAACGGTGAGTACCACGGAAGATATAGTATACCAAAGAGGACAGCGCTACGGTACCGTAGATTAGAATACTCCAATTCATCTGTGATGCCGTCGGGTTGGGGTTACCAGGCATGAATGCCAGGACAAAAATGAGGACAAGGAAAGCCTCAGAGATGATGTTTATCGCGAGGCCCCATCGACCAAGACTGAACTTACATGGCAGAAGCCGGCTCTTTGTACATCGTCGCCATATCATACAGCCAATAGAGACCATGTAGCTGGAGAGAAGTCCTGTTGTTGCCAAAGAAGTGATTGAGTTTAATGCGACAGCAGAGCCGATGTTGATGAGGGAAAGGAGACTTGAGATTAGGAAGGTCGTCAGAATGGCATTGATGGGGACATCCCATCCCGCTGGGACCTCGGAGAACCAAGGACTGAATGGAACGGCATGATCTCGCGCGAATGCGAAGAGCTGACGCGACGATGTGGACACCATGGTGAGATTGGAGAAGGCAATCATAACAATAAGGATGGATGCCATGGCAGTAGCACTGCTCGCTGACTGCGTCGAGATGTAGAAAACTTGCATGAAGGGCTGGCCTGTTGGAGACGTGATGACCTCTTCAAGGTTACCCATGCAGAAACAGTATGTGATAACCATGATCCACCCGAAAGCACCATTGAAGAGAGTCGTCATGATCATCGAACGCGGCAAAGTACGACTCGCGTCGTGCAGCTCCTCGGACATATGGACAGCAGCATCTGCACCCAGCAGTGGCAAAACGCCTGCAAGAATGCCCACGAGCGTCGAACCTCCTATGCTATTCCAACCTCCGCCATCGCTAAACTGGGTAAAGACAGCTTTGGCATCAGCCCTTGGCGAAAGAACCCAGAGAGTAACAAGGATGCCAAAAAAGGCGAAGACGTGAATGACCAGGACAATAGCTTCGATCAATGGCAACTTCCTGGCTAGGTGGGTGTTAAAGAGTACCGAGAACGCTGCTATAGCTATGGTGAGTAGCGTGCCGTGCCATGGCTTGGGGACGTAATCTGGGTTATTCAGAACGATGAGGCCCTGAATCTGGGTGCCAATGATGAAGGCAGAGGATGCACACGATGTTTGCCAGCCGAGTACGCACATCCATCCCATGAGATAGCTGATGAGCCTCTGGTACTGTGGTGGCGCGAATTCGGAAACCCAATGGTATTGTCCTCCCGTCGTGGGTGCCCTGCACAATGTTCGCGTTAACAATCTGACCACATGTTGTATATGGGGAGGATACTCACATTGAAGCCATCTCGGCCATAGAAGTGTTGACGAATAAAAACCCCATCCAGCACACAAAGAACATCCAGATTGTACCAGCAGTGCCGCCGTTGACGAGTCCGATAGTCGAGACACTTCAATTGACAGGCTTCGTTAGCCAACCGGCGACCAGAATACTTTTATCTGCATTCTTTACCTCAAAGAGAACTCCCAAGATGCCATTAGAATCATGGAGAAGCCGAAGATAGACAAGAAGCGAAAATTTCTCTGTGTGATGTCGCGTTAGCCCGGGACAAATGGGTACAGGTATTGGTACGAACCGTCATTTCTTGGGTTTTGCCCATACGATACATGTCAGCGCGATCGGCCGCAGTTCCTTTTTTCTCGTCGACATTGTCATTGGTGCCGATGGGATCATCTTGGACGTCGAGGGATCTCTTGTCGTCGTTAATTGACATGTTGGCGGTATTTCTTGACCTCTTTGATGACATAGCCAGATAGAAGAAAAGTAAAGGACAAGAAAAAAGTAGAGAGGGAGACAGATAAGGCTCGGCAAGAGGAATGAAGTAGTGCCGCATGAACGCCATTCAGGATGTACATCTGATCCAACAGCTGCTTGTTTGCTTGCCGGCATATCCATCCTGGTCCAATGGTTACGTACAGCAGCCTTCAATGCTACAGGGGCTCAGTCCGCTCGGGCCTCGACCAGACGGGAACCTCCTGTGCCGTCCCGGACTTCGGCAGTCTAGTAGTGCGGGCTTTGATGATAATCCGATAAGCTGATCGAATATCTCTCCTGGTAGATCAAGCTCACATATATAAAAAGAAATACGCTATTTTCCACGTAAAGTGGTATCACAAATGATATCTTCAAAGAAGCTTCTCACAATTTTCACATATCAATCTGCACCATGCTTCAGTCAACAACCAACATGGTGGGCTCATGTCTTCTCATTTCGTCCAGGGTCCATGCAGCCACAGAACCAACAAACAAAGCGCCAACAGCCAACAAATCTGGGTACGGTACTGGGGAGGCACTTGGCTTCACTATTACATTCGGATTCTTCTGGTACGCAATAGCAAGCACTTTACTTCTGACTACTTTGTTGGTGCACCCATGCCCTATCTCCTGGATTTAGCTGGATCATTAGCAGGAATCCCTTGCGCAACTGAAAGTTAAAATTTGCAGGCCTTTGTGAGAATAACATGTTGGCTGGTCGGACATTAGAGGATATTCCTGTGGCGTTGGTGGCTGTAGAGTCCGAGCCCTGAACATTCACACCTGCCAACACTCGAGGTACTCATGCCGCAAGGGTAAAAATAGAGATTAATAGTCATCCGTTGCCTCTTAAACAGTGCAATGCATCTCCCTCGTAACCTTTCTCGAGTCCGACTCAATGGTCTCTAGCCATGGATCCAGAGACATCAGATAACGACGGTTCATATCGCTTCTCCCCTGTCACGTTCAGCGACCACGCCGGTCAGTTGTGGATCGTGACAATTTTGTCGCTGATCTACAGCACGCTTGTGGCTCTGGCACGGATGTACATCAAGTATGACAAGCTCGGTTTCGATGATATTTTTTTTGCTTTGGCAATGGTGAAGATGCCCATCAGATCTGGATGACACTCCGCATATATACTAACCACTCAGATCTTCCATTTAGCTCAGTCAATTGCTGTCTTTATTGGTTTGAGTAACGGCCTCGGCAAGTTCAACTCTATCACCACACCAGAACAATGGGCGACATCTTCGAAAGTAAGCCTTGTGCGTTACTACTACTACTATCACCAGCTAACACGGCCACTGCCAGTCAACTCTCGCGGCCGGTATTCTCTGCCTTTTAACTCTTAGCCTTGCCAAATGCTCTGTCCTCGCCCTCATCCTACGCATCGTTGGCTCGAAGCGTGGGAAGAGTCAACGGGTCTGCATCGGACTCATGGTAATCACTGTAGTATGGGGTGTCGGCTCCTGTTTGGCATGGCTTGTGAACTGCCGCGCGGATTCTTTGTTGACTTTGGATAACGTCAAGCAATGCCCGCACCAGGTATGAAAACACTTTGAACCTCCTGAAGACTCATCATCAGATGCCTAATCAAAGAATTCATGATTAGAATACACGTTGGGCCGTCATAACGGCGATGGACATCTTGACCGAGATCCTTACCTGGCTCCTCGTACTGCAACTATCCTGGTCCATCAACATTTCATACATCCGCAAGTGTCAGGTTGTTATGGCTTTCTCATTCCGTATACCTCTCATCGCCCTCTCAGCCGTTCATCTGGCGTATTCTGCAACAACTCCAGCCTCTACTGAGCCTCAATTCGGCGTCACAAAGGCCCTACTCTGTCAACAGATCATGGTTGCTTGGTCGCTCATTTCTGCCACTGTGCCAAATCTGAAGAGCTTTTTAAAATCATTCTCTATAGGAATGGGGTTTCCAATGTCCTTTGACCTCAGTATGTCTGGATCAAGCAACGTCTACGCGCTTCAGTCATTTAGAGATACTCGCTCTGCGGTTACATCATCTGCGGCTGTAGCAACTGCAGTAAAATCGAGATCTGATAACGCTGCCCGTAGCCGACCGCACGATTGGAGGCCGGACCAGGTCTCATGCCAAACAACGGCAGCATGCGACTCTGGAAGCAATAATCGGGATGATATATCGGAGGAAGGGCGGAACTCTAGGGATGGCAGTCAAGAAATGATCATTAATAAGGAAGTGACGTGGAAGGTTACGTATGAGGACAACCAATATATTAGACGCTGAGCGCTGGCAGTAAACTGGATAGAACGGTTTCTTTGAGATTTGAAAAAACGTGGGCTCATAGATTGTTGGATTTTAGACTCTGTAGCGATTTAGTCAAACGAACAGGAGCCAAGTTTCATTAGGGTGGAGCCATACCTGTAAGGCCATAGGAGAGATGCCACGCCGGGTTCACGACACACTTTCCTGGTCGTTGACAACCTTAACAACCAACAACCTCATTTCGGGCGGTGTAGGATCTGCAGCAAGGATCGAAGCGGGCCAATCGGATCACATCAAATCGCGCTCGCTGAAACACTACGTGGTCTAGACCATTTAAAGTCATTGTCACGGAAGGTATAACGGTCCTAGATCTTGCACTCCACGTCGCATCACGTTTATCTTGCCACCTGTCTCGGGTGCTAAAATTATGTCTGAGATTGTATTGCGCGATGCGCGCTACTCCGAACTTCCAGAGATTGCCCACATCATGTCAGAGGCATTTTGGAAGGATAACCTATTTGGCGAGCTCATTCACCCCCATCGCAACGAGTATCCCGACGATGTACACCTGTACTGGCTGCGACGGGCACGGGTCAACTTTTGGGACTATCGCTGGCGATGGCTCGTTGCTGTGGCCAAAGACGAGAGTGGTCAGGAAGTTATTGCCGGCATTGCTCAGTGGGCAAGACTGGGAGATGGGGGCCAAAAGCTTGAGTGTTGGTATTTGGATCCTCGTGAGTGTCTCATCTCATTAGTCTCAAGCCTATTTATACAAGCTAAGCTAACCCATCGACCCAGGAAACCTTCTCAAGCCTTTATTTTCTATTGCCATGAACATCCATGCTTGGGTCTGGCCTAATCGTGCAAGTGATCCCAAGGAGGAGGACATCATAGAGCGGGCATATCCTCATTTCCAAGAAATATGGAGCGGAAAGCGCGCTGGGTCCTGGTATCTCGAAGGATTAGCAGTGCGTCCAGATTTTCAGGGGAGAAACGTGGGCCGGAAGCTTGTGCAATGGGGTCTCGAGCAGGCCGAGGCTGAAGGCATTTGCGCTTCGGTTGTTAGTGCCTTTGGCGCAGATGAGTTCTATAAGAAATGCGGGTTTGACGAGCAGTACGGAAGTGCCAGACAGGGTGAGGGTAACCCCTTGGCGGATGTTGAGGGTGCTAACATGTTTTGGAAATGGCCTGAGACTTGAGTCCGGCTATGACACTCAAGATTGATTGCAGCAGTCCTGGTGACTAGCTTCTGAGCAGAACCCTTACATGGTTCCAGATATTCTATATACAATGTTACTCTTCTTGGAGAGCTACAAGATCTCTAGATAGTATTGAGTGGGGTCTCAATGCTCTATGATGTCATATATCTCGAAAATCTGCACTGGAGCTTACTTGCGTATGCCGAGAGTCGTGTCAGCCTTTCCCAAAAGTCCGATGACGAGACCTATAACTTGGAAAGGGACCATCTTTTCAGGGTCTCCTCGGCGCATAGATGGGTAAGACCATATAGGCGTTGAATATTACATAACCTGGAAGATGCTGGCTTGAACGTCCCAGAATCGCCCGTTATATTAGTTAGGTGAAGGGAAGCTTTTTGTGGTTAATCTAACTAGTCGTATATAAAATGCAGACCTCTTTTTATACAAGGCCTAAAGTCTTGGTGTTATAATGTGTTATAATGTGTTGTACGAAGTTAACAATTTTAACTGTCTTCGATAAACCTACCTTACACTTAGGGGTAGGTCTCCGTGCGCACTCATGTTTCAACGCCCACTTCTGTGCATCCAAAGTGTCGGTCTAGTTGTTCGTCTAAGGGGTGAATCTAGAGTGTTCAAGTTGGAAGACCATCCAGTTAGATATCCACAGCGCTCATCCTGGGAGTTGAACCGGTTGTTAATCTAGTTGGCTGTCTAGCTTGTTGACCAAAGACGCAGTCCCAGTGGAAGAAGCAGCCTCGCTCGTACAGGACGCCCCAACGGAAAATGAAGTCACATCCAGAGACGCAACCTTGATAGGAAAAGTGAAGTCCGCCGAGAGTAAGTGGATCTGACATGCATATGATAGCCCTATTGTGTCTTACGTACTGCTGTTATACAGTCCTGAAAAATTGCCTGGTGACGAATGCGCCCAGAAAATGATGCAACTTATCTACTGTTCGCTAGTCAGCATGAGCCTGTGGTTCATCTACAAAAGTATCTCGAGGCGATATGCCATGCCTATGGATAGGAACATATGTCGAAGATACTACAAAAACGTGGTTGGCATTGTCCCCAGGCGGTGCAGCTCATACTTGGATGGACCAATTCATCCTTCGCAAGCAAAACTTTGATGTATTCCCTGATAAGGTTGATAATGATAACGAACTCAAAGGGCTATTTGGATCAGTGGCGCGTCTTTGAGATACTGCCGTATGCCGTATAGTGACGGACGTTTATGGTGTCAAAAGGTGCGTGCCTGATGCAACCATGCTTGTGGATATCTTGGAGGTTGAGTAATATATTGGTATTATCAACGGCATCCGATCGGGTATCAACAGAGTGGTTGACGATATTGTTCGAGAAGAGCGCATGCTTCAGGCACGACGGGATAAGAAGCTAGCCCATGACTCGGAAGTGAGCTTCATGTAACGTACAAGTTCCTAGGTAGCCCCCAGTAAATTTCTTAAGATATGGCAGACAGGGCATACCTCGTCGCACTTGCCACCAATAAGCTTATGCCAAGTGCCAATCTCAAATCCCTCTCGCATCCCAGGTATATTTAAGATCAGTTCTAAGAGGGAGGTGCTATTGATGGATGTTTTAGTATGCTTTTTAAACTACCTCCTAAACTCTTAGTAAGTCGAGCCAACCACCTTTTTCCTTAGATTGTTAGAGCGACGGCAGACTCAGGAGGCATGGAGCAAGTAGCTTGGGCTCGGCAACGTCATGCTTGGCCTGCCAAGGGTAAGCGGGGCTTTCCATGTCTAAATACAATTCAGGTTTGAGAAAGGCTGTAGCAGGAAAATAGTCCATGAATGATGGCAAGCCTGCCATTGGCGGTTGCGTATTCTTAGATGCGTTATCATGACGGCATCGTCATCGCCAGATGTTGCCTCATGAGACATCCAGCACGGCCAATGATGCTTAACAGCGGTGGCCTCCGGTTACCACGATTGCAGGCATCGTAAACGGCTGGATCTTGGAGCGAACCTGGCATCCCTGATGCTTTGATGACTTCACTTAGGGTTAGGGTTAGAATAGGGTTAATATTTACTATCTAAGCTGTCTTTGCCTAAGTGTTTTCTTCTAGCTACAATATAATTATAAAGAGATAAAGAGGATAACGTACATGATAAGCTTGCGTGACAAAAGTTTCGGCCTTCAAAAATCAAAAACACCATAAAAACACAGCAAACCACTAAATTAATTGAAACTAATCGCTGTGTTCTCCTTCAGACACTGCAACAACTATCTCACATCTTCTTGCATTATGACCGGTCTTGCCGCATGTTCCACAGCGCCTTTCCTTCGCTCGTGCCGACCCTTCCTGACCACCACTTCTCGACGATTCAGCCACTACCTGCGTATCAGCATCCATCTGATCAATTACTTGCCTTCCTTCCTCTACTGTCATTGCCCCTCCTTTCTGTAGTCGGGTTCTTTTTGCCCTCCGCCGCCGGCTTAGTATCTCATTTGCCTGCCGAACATCTTGGAGCTCAGCCCTTAGTAGGGCCATCTCATGCATAACCGCCTTGGTTCCTTTAGAAAATGACTTTAGTGCTTCTAGAATTGATTCTGGAGAGCTACTTTGATGCCTTCTGATCCGTCTTTCAAGGTATTCCGACTGGGATTGAGCCTCAAGCACGGTCTTTGGGGTCTTTGAAACCCAAGGTGTAGGGTGGTTAGCCCCCTCCTCCACCGGCGTTGGGGTCCGTAGCTGCACGTCAAGCTTTGAGACTACATATTCTGGGTCAAGAGGAACAATCCCGGCTCCTCTAAAGCCTTCCTTGATATTTCTTTCTGTCATAGTTGCTTGAAAGGCGGCATAAAAGGCTGGAAAGAACTCGGTCTTGGAAACGTGGGTTATAGAGCATCGGATCAGATGCTCGATTTCTCGACCATACGCCTGCTTAAGCACGGAAAAGCACCCGACATCAAGAGGCTGAAGCAGGTGAGACGAATGAGGCGGCATACAAAGCGTGATGATTTTATTTGCCTTGCAATATCTCTCAAAGTCGACCGAGTGGTGACTTTCGTGCCCGTCGAGGATCAGAAGACGATAGCGATTCTTTGATCGCTTGGTTGTACACCGGTCGAAGTGCTTTAGCCACTCGAGGCCTATCTCATTATCTGTCCAGCCATTTTCGCTCGTCGCAATAGCCCAATCGCCCGGGAGGTTGCTTTCTCGGTACCAGTTGGCGAGGTGATACTGGCCCGCACCTATGATGAACGGCGGGATCGCTTGGCCTTCCGCATTGATCGCCTGAATAACCGTAATCCATTCCCGGTTCCCAGGCTGGACTGATTTCGGCCTTCCACGCCTGTCTGCACCCGTGACGACCATTCCGCTAGCAATCATACCCATGAGAAAGCCAGTCTCATCAAAGTTGTAGATTTCATCTGATCGGATGCCGTACTTGGCGATTGTGTTCTCCACAAGCCTAAACCAGTTGCGAATAGCAGTCGGATCTTCGCATTTGGCTCTCCGGTAATCATATTTACGAAAGAAACGCGTCTTGAGCTCTTTGTGTCGCCTCACGAAGTTGGAAGCCCAGCGCTTGCCGACGGGTGACGCGTCGCGGTCGGCGAGCAATCGGTTAGCCATTTCTTCAACACCACGCAGTCGCGGGGGAAATCCTCGCGAATCTAGGTCAAGAATGAACTGAACTATGATCTGTTCCTCTAGATCAGATAGTTTGCGTGATTTCGGGATAGTATCCTTGCTGCCGACGCCAAAGGGTTGTAAGGCTAACTTTGTAGATTTTTGCGGCGCGTCGGAGACTTAATTTTGGGTCATTTTGAAGGGCTTGAATAGCAAGCAGGATATTAGCTTCTTTATTTAACTGTGACATGATGGGTGGTTGAGTATCAATTGATCAAATAGAAATGATGTAGGTTGAGGGATTTTTGTTCCACTCGCTTGTCTGTTTCACTCGCTTATCATGTACGTTATACGTGAGTAATTACATAAATGAAGATACGATCGATATGCACTATTGTATGTGATTCTACTCCTACACACACAAGTCTATTACCTACGGTAGGTCAACGCCCCAAGGGCTCTGATGGTAAGGTTACATACATCTCTCTCATTATTGCCTTGCTCTCGCCAAGCCCATGAGAATATCGGCTTGTTCTTTCCAGTCTAGTCATCGCTCTTCTGCTTGTCGCTATCTTGACCGCCCATCCTGCTTTGCTAGCCAGTTTGCCAAAGGTTGAAGAAAACTGCAGAAGGCGCTGCATCTCCTGGCAGAGTCGCGCAGGGAGACCAAAAGGCTGCAAGAAGTGCTGAAGGAACAGATGGAGATGACCAGGGAACTTAAGGAAGCTGTTGCAAAGCAGGAAGAGACAGTGCACGATATGGACAAGCAGATGGTG
>JABEEM010001151.1:0-15111 GCA_013363185.1 Fusarium secorum
AGAGCTGGCGAGAGAAAGGCGCTGTAGAACCTGTGGAAAGACTGGACATAATACAAGAACATGTCAGATAGTTGTACGAATATCTGAAGAAGAGTATAGCGATTAGTTTCAATTACTTAGATGCTTTGCTGTGATTTTAAGCTCTATTCTGTCTTGATGGTGGGAATTTCTGGTGCACTCGCTTGGTTGGTGCACTCGCTTATCATATACGTTATTTTTTTTTCTTAATATAAGCTTTTACTTATAAGCTTTTATAATAATTAATAAATCTTACTATAAGCCCTAGGGCATTGCAAAGGGAAGAGACTAAGAGGTATATAAAGGGATATAACCTTAAGTTTACATCTCTACACACACACCACTATAACACACAAAATGGCAACTGTAAACCGAACTGTTGTCGGCAAGGACCGTACCTCCTCGGTTCTGAATACGCCTGTTTCTCCAGTCGGTGGACAATTGATGAGGGGTACATGAGGTTTCTTGACTGAGCTGATAACATTGCCGAGTTTGATAGGGCCTTCTGGAGGATAGTCCCATGTTGGAGCGTAGAAGTAGAAGAATTCTCGATTTGCCATGGCGCTGAGCTGACGATATGTATCTGGAAATTAGGAAGGATCTCATCGAGATATGTAAGGGACGGTGAAGGGTGAGTTAGGCATCAGCAGGGTGCAGGGGTTCGACGCTTTTCATAGGCGGCAATAGATGGCATAGCCTCGTGAGGTCGCCAAATCCAACTTTTGAGGATACATCTTTGCCATGTTGACTCGTTTGAGTAAGAAAAGCAGGCGCATATTGATCAATGTGAGAATTTAACATCATTACCTATCTTATTGTATATAGAAACACTCGCCAACTCTTAAACTTCCTGTACTTGAAAGTGGCACCGATTTCTGATCTTGATCGTCCCGCGAACGCCATTCTCTCAACAACATTGACCATCTTAATCCTTTCGCTTCTCGATTTTAGGTAGGCCAAGCCAGATAATGAACAGCACAGCCAGAATAGCGAGAATAATTGGCTGAAGAACCTGCACTCCCTTGGCTTGCGCAATCGCACCAACCGCAAAAGGCAGCACAGCCGCGCCGCTTCCACCAAACGCAGCAGCGAAGCCAATTGCGCTGACGTGGAGATGTCGCGGGAGAAGCATTGTAAGTGCAACAATAACACAAGGGAACATGGGTCCGAGGAAGAAGCCCTGCAAAGAGACTGCTACGGCTGAGACGTGGAATTGCGGGACGAGCCAAAAGATGAGCTGCAGGCTCATGGTGATAGGAATGAAGATCATGAGAGACAGCTTGACACCGATCTTGGGAATCACCATGCCCAAAACCAGACGTCCGATGGTAATGCCCAGCCAAAAGCCGACAGCTGTCATTCCAGCGTCGAAAGGATCAGCGTTACGAACGCGCAACATGAACTGCACGACCCAGCCGCCGAGAGCGACTTCGGTACCAACGTAACCGAGAAGAAAGAAGGCACAAAGCCAAACAACGCGAGCATGAGGCTTGACGAAGAGAGCGGCTCGTGTGCCTTCGTTGCGAGTGCCCTCAGTATGAACAGCCTCGCGATACCTCTGAGCTGTCTTGGGCCAGAAGGAGTAGGTGAGAGTTGCGGTCTCGAGAACAGCCATACCCAGCTAAAATAATAATCAGTACCCTTGTACAAGAAGAGATTGATGTTAAGAACTTACAAGCACATAGTAAAAGTCATACCAACCAAGGTTCGCCTGGGTGATCATGCTAGTCGCAATAAGAGGGCTAACGGTTCCTCCAAGCCCATAGCTGGCATGCATAAAACCCAGTAACTCATTAGACCTCGCCAAATTGCCGATGTACGAGTTCCAAGCAGCAAGACCAATGCCATTACCCAGACCTGCAAGGACATATGCCAAGACGAGAACAGGATAAGGCGGATGCTGCGATAAGATAAGATATGTCAAGGCGTGGCATCCTCCGCACATGAAGGCGATCCATCGCTGACCGATGTTCATATGGAGATAATTGTTGACGGCAGCCGAGACGATGAATCCAACAAACGGCGAGAGGAAGATGAGTGAGACAACGAGGTAAGAGAGCCCGTAGTAAGTCTCCAGATAAGGGATCAACGCTCCGTATGCTGCATCGTTGGCGCCTGAGACAAAAAGACTCCAATAGACAGCGCCGACTCGAAAGGCATTGCCAATGGGTTCATTCCACTTCTCTACAACGAGAGTGGCTCTTGGGGGTGCGGTCTCATCGCCT
Organism: Fusarium secorum; assembly: GCA_013363185.1. Lineage (NCBI taxonomy): Eukaryota > Fungi > Ascomycota > Sordariomycetes > Hypocreales > Nectriaceae > Fusarium > Fusarium secorum. Next base: position 2,244 of record JABEEM010001151.1, read on the forward strand.
GAGCCAGTGAAATTGTCGTGCTCATCCTCCTGGTCATTGCGCGATCCAAGCCGACGCCCGGTTGTTGATAAAACCGGGTTTGGCTGCTTCGGCGTTGCACCGGTCTCATGAGTGAGGCTGAGAGTCTCGAGCTCAAGAGCCTGTGTTGGATAAGACCTAGACGTAGCCATTGTGAATTGAACTGAATCGAATTAACACCTCAGCTTTTTGAGGTTGTGCAGTTAAATTAGTTGAAAGGATCAACTGAAGAGCCAAGAATTTGCTCAGACTGCACATAAAAAATTCTTCTTGACTCATCGGCGAGATGGCGGGGGACTACGCTAAACTCGCTGGGGTGCCAGGGGTGCTTATCGGGGCCAAGATGTGGCGAACTCGGGATCTACAGCACCGAGGCGAGGGCTTCTGAAGGCTGAAGGCAAACGAAAAGGCGCTCTATTCAATTCACAATGCCATGCGAGAGCGTTCTATGTATATGCAAACTCCGTGATAACTCCATTGGTACTCCAAACCATACATCCAGCCTTCGTCATACAGTCTTGTTCGCCACTGGGTAAGGAAACTCCGGTGGGAATTTTGGTGCCACAACCACTGAATGTCCACCATCAAACACTGCTGGGATCTCATGTCCTGGGCTCATCAGATTGAGCAACCACATAATTAATAAAATGCAAATAACCCTGACTTTGGGTGCTGAGAGGCCAGAGAAACCTGGAATCTTCTCTAGCCAAGCCCAGAAAGAAAGTCTGCCGACCTTCTCATCTTCTGTGCCTTGACGCATAATCATCTTAACGATGTATCCCGTTGAACCAGCGACCGCGTGACTGATCCATAGGAAAGTTGGCAGGATGATCACCAAAGTCCTCCATCGATCTCCCATGAGCGATCCATCGCCGAACAGGCCATCGACTATGAGAACACCGTCGGTATCGGCCGCGAGGAGGATGTGAAACTGGAGGATGTAGGTCTCCAAGGAGCAACGTCCTAGCCAAGCCATAGCTTTGGAATGATAATTGCGAACAGGGCCCGAGACATTCCGCATTGCGATGAATCCCAGGACTGGTACAAACGATACATACGGATGCCATTTCGCATAAGCAGCCATCCGGAGACCTGAAGTCGCATAGAAATAATGCGTCGTGGCGAAGAAGCCAGCCAGAGCAAGCGTTACACGAAGGCCTAGATGAATAGGCATCTTCAAGTGCCGGTTGGCAACGGCTGTCAGCATACCAACATAGACGATTAGCATGTCCAGTGTAACACGGCGATACCATTCCTTATAGCTCCACTGGATCTTGAAGACAGTGTTGAGAATCCCAAAGACCCAATGCGTTAGAGGCGTCCCCATGAAGATCGTCGACACGATGAGACAAGACATGCAGATCTTGGCCAGCATAACCTGCAGATCGCCGTTGTACCTTGGTCTAATCGCCATTGTCGCGTAAACGACGAGGAACCAGAACGACACGAGAGGGGAGAAGTAATAGAACATGTAGTCTGTGTTCATAAAGTACCCGAGACAACAGCTGAGGATGTTGAGGCGCAGTAACGTGGCTGCGACGCGGTTGAATGAGAAGTCGTTCTTGTTCAGGAAGTAAATTGTATGTACGTAGCCTGTTTGGAAGAGATATGCCGCAACGCAGACACGGATGAGAACGTAGATTGAGCCACCGTGTGCACCTGTCCAGTGATATATGAGGATGAGGAACTGCATCCATCCTTTCCACTCATCGGTTTGCTCTCGTGAGAGGAATGGTTGGTCTGACTCTTGCATGTCCAGTGACAGATCCTCTGGGACAGGCGATTTGATGCGACGAATGGTGGCCAACATGACTGCAATACAAGGAATGCAAAGCGCGACAAAGTCTTTCATTTGCCAAAGCTTGCTACCCTTTGCCATCATCTGTGTGCGGTCAGCGTAGTAGCACATCAGAAGTGCTAGTACGAGACATCCGGCTTGCATGTTAAGGAGCTTGAAGCGAGGCCGGTCGGCACTCCGGTCGGCACACATATCCAAGACCTCACACACGATGCAAACAGCCAGGTACATGATGCCAAATGCCACAACGGAAAGCTGCACGAGTGGCTTGACACCGTAGTCGGTGCAGCATGTTCGTGAATATGGATACGGCTTCATGCGGTCCAGCTTCGCATTGCATCGCATGTTGAGAAGAATGTTGGCTCGAAGCTCTGCAACGTGAAACTTGACGTGAAAGCCAGTGCGGAGAGGATCACGCCAGACCTTATCTTGACCCTCGACAAGATTGGAGATAGACCAAACGAACGGGATGTTGAAGTCATCTTCCTTGTCCAGAAGCCAGTCCTGCATCTCGACGACTTCTTCTGCTCGGCGACCTCTGTCGATGACCATTTTGGTATCATTGCCCAGGTATCGCGGCCCGGCGGGCGGTGCGTAGAAGATCTGGTTTCCAATACCATCTCTTGGATCCATTGGTGCGCTGAACCAATGTTCATGTGGTGTATTATCGCCGACGAATTTGTCAACTTTTGACAGGTGATCCTGATATGCCGAGAAACGATCGTCCCAAGGATCAAGGGCGGTAGAGCCGATACCTCCATAGTGGGGATGAGTATACCACGCGCCAGCAGATATATAGATCAATGCCGGACCTTTTTGGTCTTCAATGGTTGGAATCTCTGTCTTTTCATCTGCGTAAGTTTCGAGATGGCTGACAAATTGCTCTCGACCTGGAACGCCATGCGATGAGATATAGACGTTTGCGACACGTTCTATCCTTTGGCCATGATATGTCATGTTGAAGGATGTTGTCTTGCTGAACAAATTGGCTGCTTCATCCTTTTTGTACTGCTTATTGTCGAGCTATGATCTTGTCAACTCAAATTACTGTAGCGTCTCGTACGACGGCTTACCAGACTAGCCATGGCAAGACCTAGATTCTTGGACGTGGAGTCGCCAACGATCACAATTGGACGACCTTCAGTGCATCTGCGGATATCTTGCGAGTCGTAGTGATTGAGGATGCATCCATCAGGCTGCCATTGCTTGAATGGATCCCGATTTCCATGCTCATCGCGGATCGGGTCAATCCATCGACCTGTTTTCTGCACCGCGCGACAGCGATAAGGATCATCTCCAGGGAAAAGAGATTTGAACGCCACCAAGACTAAGAAAAGAGTTGCAAAAACGACGCGTATTAATCTGCCCCATGATTCATTCATCTTGTCGTATGGCTTGCAACAAAATGTCTTTGTTGGTTGCTCATGAGCAGAGCCATCAACCACGTTTTAAAGATTGAGCAAAATTCAAGAGGCCGCGTTGCGCCAAGTAAAAAGGGGATTCAAGCGAATTCCTGCAAAAACATTTCTTGCTCTAACCTCATTGTGGTCTCGTGCGCGGATCGGAGATAATCGCTCATTAAATTGGCCCCTCATTGCTCTAAAATGTTTGCTGACAGGCACCCAAATATTGAAGTTGCAGAGTGTTTAATGGTCAACATCGGAGCTTCTCTCCTGGAGCTAGCGGTAATAGTGCTGGCTTAGCGCTAGCTGAAAGTCGCTTACAGTGAAGGGCTACTCTAAGGATGTCACCCCTGTCTTGGCGCAACGGAAGGCTCAAGCTACTGTAGAAAGCTGCATCTTGAGTCTTAAATGTCACTGTTTTCCTCGCTGCTAAACTCTAAACTTTAATTTTGGGATATAATCAGGCTGGGCTGGTATGTGATAAAGTGAAAGCCAAGCAGAACTATTACATACTTAGCAGTGATTATGCTCAACTCCCTGCTTCCAACTAGTTGATGACCGTGCTGAAGGCCCAGCAAATGGTCACTTGAACCGCCGAGACTAGAGGTCAAACGGAACAGCATCACAAGCTTTCTTGGCGTCTGAAAGATGATGTCTGCATGGCGATTGAGAGACAACCCCGACTCTCGTTCTCTGACTCAAGATGCGGGTATGACCTGCGACCGTTGGGTACTTGGAGCATCCGGCATGACCTAATTTGCATAGCAGGGCATACTGGTGTTATTACGTGCCAGACACTGGACAGCCTGTAAAAGCGCGTTCGGAGAAATAATGATCGTTGTCAAGGAGGAATGCCCGCGTGGGGTTTGCATACGCGCCAAACTCAGTGGTCTGGTCTTCAATTGTCTGTCGGAAGTTGATATCTTCAGTGACAGACACCCTTCTTCTCAAAGGCCCTGGACTTCAGCTACATGGCGCACAATTGAGACATCAAAGTTCGATAAGCCATCTTGTGATTATGTGCAAGACATCGATGTCGACGCAAAAAGTCTCAATCATGACGTCGCGTCAAAACAGGGAGATCAGTCGAAGGGAGTTTAATGTTATTGTTGGGAAACTCGGAGAATATTAAAAAGCCTCATACAAACTTTATTGCTTAATTCTACAGACTAGAGAAAAAACAGGATGGGCGAGAGAAGGGAGGCGTTTAGTAGCGTGATGAGCTTATTTTGAATTGCCAGGGAAGGGTGACATTTGAGACATCAACGACCCGCGACACGTAAGCCCTGTTTCATTGTTTACCAGTTTGTTATTTTGCTCAAGATTAAGGTTGAGATGTCTCAGAAAGGAATTCCTTGTTAGACGTAAATGGCGTTAAGACATGGTATTCGTCACATAGCTCTCCAGAAACCCATGTCCCATAAGAACTTCAAGTTTCAGTGGCTAGATGTATATGCCGACCAGGAAGTCTATCATCACATACCATTATACGCGGCATGTAGACCAATCTTTAGTTCAGAAACACTCGGCAAATCTCAATCGTGGCAGACCACTTCCATGGTAACCACTCGTTGCTGTAAAGGCTTGCCTCGCATGGTCCCGCACAACCTTCAACCAGCAATAAACTGACAGGAAACCCCACCGCTTATGTTGAAATATATTCATGGTGATTTCCCAATTCATCCGATAAGCTCAACATAGACTCTGAGAAACATCTAGGCCCGGTCATCAGCCGTTGGTCGCATCGTGTTCTATTTTTCCTGGATCTGGACCTGGGACCTGGAAACCGTTGGGTCGCATCAGTGGGTCACTAACCGCTGTAGGTCACTGGGTCGTCTTTTATGAAACCTTCAGATTACTACTAAAATTGGATCTTCATACTATGTAACATACATAATAGTTAATGCTACTAACTACTAATTCCCAAAATTGATTATTATTTATTCTCACCTTTGAAATGTCATTCAAGCATGCCTTGGGCTTGTTGAGCCGCTCGAGTACTTCCGTTCAAGAAGACATACAAAAGTTGCCCTAGACTTCGTCGATGGACTGTGTCAAGCCTTGACTAAAAATGATAATATGGAAAAACAACTATGGTAATTGCTACTCCATTTCCTCCTAAGGTATAGAATCTCAGCTAGGAACTTCGTATCTCCAGCCTGCTTCCTTGTCCTTTTATGAATGGCAGCTCCCATCCTCCTCTTGAGATGCTAGAAAACTTATCCTACCCTAAACACGACGGTCTGAACTCCGTTTCCCTGAACATCGGGGAATACACAATTATGATGTGCGATCCTAACCAACATTGATTTTCTGAGTCACTTGAAGCAATTCCTACCAATCGACAAAGGGCTGTACGTCTCCCAGGAATGTGATGCTGCCTACCTGACTTGAAATCGAGATATTTCCTACCATTATTCCCGTTCTACATCCAGGCACCTCGGCAAACACCCTCCTCTCATCAGTGAACGGACCCGAACTTTTCCCGACGTCATGCAATTTCGGTGCATGTTTTTCCGGTTATTCCGTGCCATGATGCCGGCGAGCCATGCCAATTCAAGATCTTACGTTACATTTTCCCCGCAAGTTTCATCACCGCTTCCCCAGATTCTGAAAGCTTGACCAAATACAGTAACCTCGACGCCGGTCGTTGAAAGCTCGTGAGGTTTAGCCTGTTAATTTTTAACGGCTTCAAGCATGGCAGATGTAAAAGGGCCGGTGATACGCCGACCGGGGTCAACTTCTGGTTGCCGAAGATAGTATATGGAGTCTTGTAGTTTGCGATGAAGTTGAACGAATGTGTAGATGATCCGACAGGTATTCACGATGGAGTCGTTGTATCGTATGATCCTGTTGGCAGCACTGCTGCCTTTCTCTGCTGCAGTCAGCCCCACGGTTGATCTTGGGTATAGCAAATACAAAGGCAACGTCCTTGATAATGGCGTCTCGGAATGGCTTGGAGTTCGATATGCTGCCGCACCAGTCAAGGACTTGAGGTTCAAGCTTCCTCAAGATCCTATCCGCATGAGAGCTGTCCAGGATGCCACCAAGGTAGGTCACGCCACTTCTCCGTCGGCTCAAAGACCCCTGCTAACACCCTGCAGCGGGGAACAGTATGCATCGGAACAGATTCTGATCCCAAGATCATTGGCGATACTCAATCCGAAGACTGCCTCTTCCTCAACATCTGGGCACCAACAAAAGCCTCGACCAAGGACAAGCTTCCAGTATATATCTATATCCAAGGCGGCGGCTTCAATGGCAACTCAAATGCCAACGCAAACGGCACTGCTCTCGTCGTTGCAGGCGACTTGGATATGATCGTCGTTTCCATCAACTATCGCGTTGGTGTATATGGTTTTCTCAACGATGCTGACCAGATCACACCTAACGTCGGTCTCCACGATCAGCGAAAGGCGTTCCAATGGGTCCAGAATCACATCTCAAAGTTCGGCGGTAACCCTGATCATGTTGTCATCGGTGGCGAGTCTGCTGGTGCTGCGAGTGTCAGTCTGCATCTCAGCGCTTATGGAGGCAAGGATGAAGGCCTCTTCCACGGCGCTATTGCCCAATCCATCTCGTTCGGGTCTCTACTCACCGAGAAGGAATCTGTGTATCAGTTCAACACTCTGGCGGTGCGCCTAGGCTGCGTTGGCGCTAAAAAGGATATCCTTCCCTGCATTCGTTCCAAGTCGCCCCAGGAGATCCAAAAAATCAACAAGAACCTTCCGAACCTCGGCAGCACCACCCCACCTCAATTCATGTGGACTCCGAGCATTGATGGCAAGCTCGTACCTGATGTGACCTATCGGGTCTTTGAGGAGGGGAAGTTCGTAAAGGTGCCTCTGATGACCGGTGATGACACCAATGGAGGTACCAATTTCACGCCTGTGAATACATCTTCTTTGGTGGAAAGCAACGAGTTTATCAAGGCGAACTTTCCCTTCATAACCCTAGAGCAGTTAGGGCAAATTAACGAACTCTATCCCAACAAGAACGAGTCTTGCCCTAATCCTGGCTGCTGGTGGCGTCAAGTCAGTGACGTCTACGGCGATATGAGATACATGTGCTCATCAATGTATATCTCTAATGCGCTGCCACTCCACGGCGTTCCCAACTCTTGGAACTATTGGTATGACGTTGAGGACCCAGCTCAGATGGCTGCAGGCTACGGTGTCCCTCATGTCGTCGAGAATCAAGCTGTGTTCGGACCAGGTCCGGGCTCGCCAGCCAGCTACCTCAATGGCGGGAAGAATGTCCACGTGGTCCCCGTGATCCAAGCCTATTGGACAAGCTTCATTCGGACCTTGGATCCGAATACGCATCGCGATAAGAGTGCTGTCAAGTGGGAGCAATGGACTGAAAAGGGGCGGAAGCGGCTTAAGTTTGAGACGGGCGGTAAAACCAAGATGGAGAAGCCGAGCAAAGATTTACAAAAGAAGTGCGATTACTGGGCCGATATTGGTCCAAGTATTCGGCAGTAAGTGAGATAGGGTTACAAGGCCCAATTGTGTACCTGATTGCTGCCACAAAGGTTAAGCTTTAGGTGGATAGCATATGACAGGAACACCATATTTCTTCTTCACAATATGAGCTTCTCCTCAAAAGTCTTCCACTAAGTTCTCCGTTCTGATTTAAACTATCAGCCGCAAGTCTCAACTGCAGATGACACATGTGGCTCACACCTTAGGCATTAGACCACAATGTTTAACCAATTGCTACAGCATAAGGCTGATGTCGTGAAAACCTAAAAGATGACTCAATTGCAAAAGCCTTCCTCGATGTTCTGCTAGGCCCGAGATCAGATGACCCGTCCTTCAGAGAAATCACCCCGGTTCTCTGTGGTGACACAAGCCACAGGTCTCAACTGTAAGTTACACATCTGATTCACAACTTGAACATTATACTCAAATGCCTGGGCGGAGAAAAGATCACTCCAATGTCGAACTTAAGCTTTCAAAACACCACGGCGACAGGAGCTACTTTTGCTGTGGCCGAGGTGTAGAACGCCCATTGAGACGCCTGGATCATGCCGTGGAATATTGTTTTTAATGGTAGGGTTTTCAACATTGTAATTTAGTCTCAATGCACAATATAAGAGCGATCATTCCCTCAGTCTACCATGCTCACATCATGATCAAGAACTCATTCTATTTATCCCTTTACTCTACGAATTGCCACTATGGCTGCCATACAGGGCCTGCCTAATGAGCTCATCCTAATGACGGTAGCTGAAGTGCCGCTCTCCACCTTCGCCGCTTTACGACAGACATGCAGACGGTTCAATGAAGTCACGATTGTGACATTTGGGAGGAGATTCTTTCACACACGCAATATCATGCTCCATGAGAAAAGTGTCCAGAATCTCGTTTCCATCGCGAACCACTTTGTATTCGCTTCCTGTGTCCGAAAGGTTGGCTTTGCACCCAGTTTCGTGAGAGGTAACTGGCTCGGGTTTGAGGAAGAATGCGAAGCCCGTCTGAACTTTGGAAGTAAGCACGACATTGAACTCCAGGAATAAGATTTGAAGAAGTGCTAACATAACGTCAGCAGAGGAAATAACATTTGAGAACATTAAAGATGTACCCCAGCGGTTACCGTCATTATCCTTCATATTTGCCGTAGACCAGGCCTTTGAGAGACTCCCAAATCGCAACACAATCTCGCTCACCAATGCCCGACGACCTTGGGGCTTAAGTAAACTTACAATACCCGAGGTTTTGGAAGACCAGAACTATCTTGAGTTCCGAAGTACCAAAGGTCGTTGGTTTATTCGATATTTGATTGGGTATATCTTTACCTTGAGCATCAAATTTGGCATGGAGAATGTCGAGATTTTTGCCGACAAAACCTGCCACAAATCCTTTCTGGGGTTTCATTACCAGTGTTGCAGCTCTATCGGGATATACGATGTCTGCATGGCACGGCCTGCTGCCATCTCAAGCCTGAAGTCCTTAAAAATGACTGTACACGCAAGGCCTCGGGCTTGGCCAAACGACGCGTTTGCCCAGTTGCTTTCGTGCTTCCCCCAGCTATCAAGCTTAACACTGGACTTTGATGAGAGAACTGACGAGAGCCTCTACTTCTCGAATTTCAAAATACCAGGGCTGAGAGAGCTCACCCTCTCCTGCAGATATTGTCATCCAAGCGAACTAGTGGACGTCATAAAGCGACACGAAGAGACTCTGGAACGTGTGGTTTTCCACGGTGTCTTGTTGACAGATCTGCCAGGCTGGCTACTATTGATGGACGTTTTATGTCAGATGCCGAAGATACATGTATACATTGATTGGCTTAGGGCAAACCCAAGGATATGGTGGGACGGGTGTATTGAACACAGGGCAAAGCTCCATCCATTGGCCTGGGAACTGTATAAGATCAGTGATCTGAAGAATGACAATGATAAAAGAAGGATGCGAGACTTGCTCCATCGAATCAACGATTGGGTGGTCAGTGGTTAGAAAAGCATAGTAATTCTGCGGGTCAATTTGCGCTTCAATATATCTTTACAGCTCTAAGCTTCTGACACCTCGTGATAACTCGATTGGCACTTTTGTTTCTGCGCTGATGAACTGGGCTCATGTCCGCACGAACGGAGCATGCGTGGTCGACGTCTGTTTCTTTGAACATGCTTCAGGAACCAGAATAAGAAGGTAATATTGAGAGGGAACTCAGATTGTACTAGTCCCCAGCGTTTCCAGGCAGCGGCATATTCCCCCTCCTCGTTCCGTTTCAGCATGTGACAATTCCCGAAGCAGGATTCGCGCAGCAACTACAAACGCACCAAACAACGCCAGCATCCTACGAACTACCTTTTACATAATTAAGCAGCATACTTCACATGTAGGACCGACGAAGAGCATTCAGAGTTGCATTCCTCGGCGTGCGAAATCCGTGTATCGGCCGATCGCCCGCTTTGGGCCTTAATTGCGATCTTTTAAAGATGTACAGAGGTCATAGCGCCCCATGGGGAAAGCTGTGCCGTTCTCGACTGGCCGACAAACGAGGGGAATCCTGGCATTGAGGTTACAACGGCATGCGAAATCGTGGGGAAGTGCAGTTTATCAGGGATCTCTTGGACAGGGAGTAGGGCTCACATGGCTTCTGATTCATTGAAGGAAATTGAGAATGCCGAGCTCAGGAGAACATGCGTGATTGATACAGGAAGGCCATGCTTATATGTGATTCACTATAGAAGAATTCGTCTATAAATACTGAGCTTTTGTCCTCAGAACAGATAACCAACCATCTCAACACAAACACTCTACAACTTAGTCTTCAGCAATCAATCATAAACCACTCTTCAACATGCAGTTCTCTACCTCTTTCCTCGTCGCCGCTGTCTTCGGCACTGCTTTTGCCATGCCCCAGGCCAACCCTACTGATTGTCCCGAGACCTCTGCTATCCCTACCTGCGGTGTAAGTTGACCCTGAAAAGCCGCGGTCTTTCAAGTGCTAACTGTGTCTTAAAAGGCTCCTTGCATCACCTCCGCCGCCTCCGCCGTTGGCTGCAGCAACATCGCTTGCCAGTGCGCCAGCTCCAGCGCCATTCAGGCTTCGGCCATCAACTGTGTCCTTGACAACTGCGGTTTCCTCGAGGCTCTGCAGGTTCAGGCTTCTGCCGCCGCCGTCTGCACTGCTTGTGCTTAGATTAAATCTTGAGGATGGTCTTTCCCAAGTTGCTTTGCCAACTCGCTGCGAACTAGTCTCATTCCAAGTATATAGTGTCCAATGAGTTAGAAGTAACAAAGAAACGATTCATACATATGTCTTCTGATTAATGATAGGTATGACAAGGATATGCCCTCAGCTTACCAACCATGGATGTAACCTTCCAAAGCGGAACCAGTGACAAGTCTCAATAACCTTAGTATTAAATGGATTTTGCCATGAAGGGGGCGGCCTAGATCGGTGGCTACTGGTTACTCATCAGTACAGACGTCAAATTAGCAAATCTTGGATAGAGTATGGTAAATGCCTCGGGCACTAAGTTATCTGTGCTAATACGAGCTCTTAGCCACAAGTTAACTACAGATAACACTCCTGGCCTATATCTGAGACAATATATTATTTTATCTTAGTAACTAATAAAATATAAATATACATAGTATAAGACCCTAAAAGATAGCTCATTCATGGATCTATCTTCTTCGACTGCAACTACATTCGTGAGCAGATGTGCCTCTCCGACCGTGGCCTTGAACATAGTGAAGCCATGCCTGATCGAGATACAAAGTTGTCTAACATCAAGTGTACCTCTTCACACAAGCCTGACGTTGCCGGAGCTCACGGATACGAGTTCTTTGTATACGGCACTGATTTGGCGAAGAACTATGGGAAGGTTGCGTTGAATGATGAGGAAACGAATAAAATCTTGGCACTTGTCAATTGTTCCTCTGAAACGTCACTTGAGGATCTATTGGTAAAGTTTGGGCGCAGTGCTGTGAAGGAGGGGGAGGTCCAAGATGAGTAGGAGACTGATTCAGAGGAAATGAAAGAAGCTACCTTGATGACATTGAATTGAAACTTTTCATAGGTCTGTACTCCTGTGTCAGCTGGCGAGGTGTAATATGGAACATGAGGTATACCAGCCATAATTCCATCATGTATCAGTCACAGATCAAGACACGTGGACATGGACTGAAGACAAGAATTCGTATATAACCTGAGAGACCCCGCATAAAGTTCATGTAATAGATCCACTAAATTCCCAAAGCCTAACAATAATCAACATGGTTTAAAAATACTCATCATCAAGCCCAATATGTGCAGGAATGCCAGATATAGGTACCACTGTGAGAGGTGCAGATATTTTTTCTCCGAGCAAACAGTGCTTCAGCCTTGTGACAAGCGAAAAAGAAGTGGAAGCTTCGTACCCACGAGCGAGACAGTTAATAAGGACATAGGCTATTGGCATTGCAACAGCTGCTTGAAGAAGGAGAGGAAGAAGGCGAAGGAAAAGAATTGAGAAAAGCTGAGTCATAAAAATGTATACAGAAGAGCACATGAATGAAGGGGACAATCGGATGGATATGTGATTCACGTATCGTAAATACCAAATTATATAAAGCGGCGTTTTCATCCCGTATTTCTATCCTTTCCCCAAACCCCCAAATTCGGATAAGATTCAAACACCATATTAAAGAATACTAAAACCGCTCCAATATTTGTTAGAAAATGTGTTTTACAAAGTATACCAACTTCCGATGCGCGAAATGCAACCATCTTCTCAGCTGGCGAACAGACCATGAATGTTACGAGCATCCAGGGGAGCCGAGAAGAGGTTGCAGGATTACCATCGAGAGGACCGACAAACCTCGCTCGAATAAAAAATGTCGAAAGTGCAGAGAGAAGAAGAAAAAGCAGGAAGAAACCGACAGAGTCACAAATACCCGTTGGCTCATGTGGGGCTAGGGACCCAGGCGATCCAACCTAGCAAGCTAGGTTGGCCACAAAATGGCGGGACAGCCACAAAACCTCGGGACATCGACGATGCCCGATTTTAGCCGTGATTCGCCCCCTTTCCGATATTTTGATGTTCACAAGGCGTCCAAGATGATTTGTGAGGCAGGATCGGAAGAGAAAGTGATGCCTTTCGCGATGCCTAAGAGAATGACATTTCTGAAGACCAAGATTGAGCTATAGAAGC
>JABEEM010001156.1:0-18916 GCA_013363185.1 Fusarium secorum
CCTCGACCCTTTAAAAAAAGGAAGGAAAAAGGAGGCTATCTACAGCCGATATCAGGAAATCAACGAAGGTCGCAGACCCGATACGGCTGTAAAGTATGTGAGGTAGCTATTTGTAACTCGGCTGACTGCTGGTACTTCTATCACACGCAAATTTAGGCGCGTGCAAATGTACCTTCGGTTGCGCTCATTTTGATAGGTCCTACACCCTTGTCGTGACCCCACTGGAGGCTTGTGCCGCTCAAAGAGATACAGTAACTGTTCCCGTGATATTGATCCTTCATCAGAAGGACTGTGGCCCTGTAGACATTGGGTTCAAACATAATCGAAATTATGGATGGAATTACCTAAAAGACTGCACTGTATACGAAGGCATCCTGTTCTACGGAGTATACTTGTATATGCAACACGCTACCCTCCAACTCTGCATGGCGTTAAAGGAAGCTTATTCTCTGAAACAATGCCCAAGACATCCAATCAAACCTTGAACTATTTCCTGGAGAGAAACCTTGCGTTCCTGGTTTCTTTGCCTTCAGGAGCTGTCCCAGCCTCTTCAGTACCTAGCTGATGATGAGCAGCGGAAATCAGGAGGACGTGAGACTTTATTAAGAGGTCCGCTAACCACTAATGTTTGTTCGAGAAGCCCAAAGGAGTCTGAAGGAGTGCAGAGGATCGACTGACTGTCAATCCCCAATACGACAGTGGAAACACCCGACCTGGGGAGAATCAGACCAGGGAGCCCTTGGCTGTCTTGATCTCTTCTTTTAGTTGCTGACAATATCACAGAATTGACCAGCAATAGCTGCACAAGGTCCATAATATACACTCGATCAGGAAGAACGAGTCGACTCAGGATTAGTCCCGATACTGTAATCCTGATTCCCTATCCGCATCCAAACCGACCAAAGTAATGGGAAACCCAAGGTACCTTATACTGAACACACTTTGCTTGGGCCTTTGCTCTTTTGTCTCAGGTAGTCAGGTTCCTGAACGCGCGGCACGCGACACCTAGCCAGAAGAGCCATCAGTTTTTTTTAGCCTACAGCGCCTGATTTTGGTGTCACATCACACAAAGACCAAGCAATCAGCAATTGATGCAAGGGTTTGAATCAGTGTGTGGTGTATCACTGTAGAAATGATCCGTTTTGCTTGCCGATTTGGGCAGCATCGGTTCTGGTTCAAGCAACATGCACAGTCATGAGGCTCGGAGACTGGGTACACGCAACATGTACGGAGTTTGCACATAACTATCCGTACGGATACCTCCAACACTCTTGACTCTTCTTTACTGGCCTGATCCAATCTGAGAGCTTCCCCTGTCGTGGCCGGCTTGGCTCAACGCCACACACGCCCCCTCGAAGTCTCCACCTCAACTCCATCTCTCCTCATCTTCAGTGCTCCATGATATGTATCCTGTTGCCATAACCCCGGCTTGGCACCTTGGATCGCCATTTCGACATCCTACTGCCTTGCTTGACTGTCTTGGCCAATGTTAGCCAAGACTATACCGAGCGTGGTCTGTCAATAATTCAAGCAGCTTTTTCAGCCTCGCTTCTGACGCCGTAGCCGACACCGCTTCTCATCGAGATTCAATGCAATCTACTCACGCGTGGACTGATCAAAGTATGGCTCAATATCCGTTCAAGTATGGCATGGGTTAAACGAAATAGTTCGTTTCGTTTGCCATTGGGATTGAGGTTTTACCGACAAGCGAAAGAGGCAAGCCCAAGTCCATTTGCTACTATGTATACAAAGTGACATATCCGTACAAGTGGTGTGGAAACCACGAGGAATTCCGGTGGATTGCCTGCGCCATCGTCTTCCTGTCTTCAGTGCTTATGCAGTCTAGGCAGTCTGTAGAGTGTGTCAACGGTTTGCTAGCCCCTAGAGGCATCCAGATTTGCGATCCCACTCATTTAGGCATGCCCTTCTTTAGCTCTTCCACTATCTCAGCCGCTTCCAATGCACTACGGGCCTCAAAGTCATATCGTTTACTCTCGGTTGCTTTATACACAACAAGCTATTTGTGGCATTGTTAGAATGGTAAACCAATATCAAAGGAACAGTAAACTCTCACCTTGACATTCGTGGGATGTTTCCGGAGGACTTTGCACCCAACCACGTTACTAAAGTGCACCGTTGTTGTCTTGCCTGAACCATCATGCAATGCCTTACCGCCAGACGCTGGCATGATATGAATGTACTCGCCGTCGATTACGAGAATGCGTTCGCTCATGCCAACGATGCGCATGGGTTGCTTGCGCCAGACAGTGTACTTCTTGTAGCTGGCGTTGCTGAGCTCATCTTGCTTCAGCGATTCTCGCGCCAATGGATGGCTACCGACCATTGGCGTTTGTGATTTCTTGCTACGTTTCTGCATGGCCTGTTCGGCCAATGGCAGCATCTTCGGGGACGAGCTGCCCGGCGAGCCAGTGATCGTCAACGGGCCATCTGTTGCAAATCGTCGCCTGTACAATTCCAAGTCTGAGACATTCCCAATGGACGAAACTGGCCGGTCCAGCATGACTACCGCTCCTGATCCAGGAAGCTTAAGAACATGGTTGGCCTTATCTAACTGTCTCTTTCGGCATACCATGTCCAGCACCTCGGCCAAGTAAGTATCAGTCATCACATCCAGTGTCACCATTTGACCCGGTGCGACATCTGATGACATGATATGAATCCGAAGCAGCTTTTGCTGCCCGCGGGACGTATTGGGAGCTGCAGCAGGTGCCTGAGGTATGTCTGCTGGAGGAGCGTTCGACCGATATGTCGTTGTGACGATAGGATTTTGTCGCGGACGTTCCGCAAGGAACGGGTTGATAGTCGGCCCTGGAGTGCCTCGAGGAGTCGCGTCCGCATCTGGTTCCGTAGGAGTGAGAGGAACACCGCCGCCGCTATCCTGTGATGTTGCTGGCTCTTCTTCTTCGTCTTCTTGTGGTGTGAGTGACTTATTCTCAAGGTACTCCTCCTCTGAAGCTTCTGCCAACGCAAAGTCGTCGTAAGCAGTTGAATTAGATCGCATGCGGCCTCCGCCGCGCGCAGCAGCATTGTTAACCGTAGTAAAAGATGTCAACGGTTTCGTTCTTTCAAAGGGGGGGAAATCGTCGTCAACTTCGCCACCTTCTTCCACCATACGTAGAGTCCACCAGTTAATATTGAGCTTGCCCTTGGGCAACGGAGGTTCGAGTTTCTCCTCGTTGTATCGGTATAAACTCAAGCCGATAAGGTCTGCAACCGTCACCATCCGCTCGGCACCTTGTCCGTCGTGAACACGTGGGCGGATAAGCACCTGGAATGGCTTGCTGGGTGTTTTTGAGAAAGGTGCATATATACGCACAGCAATAGAACCTTGTGTACCCTGCCCGCTGAAATGGGCGAACTTCTGGAAGGGAATAGACGATTTCTTATCCTTGGCTTTTAGGGCGGCTGACAGCAAACTCTTGGGTTGGGCGACGCTCAAAGGTCTGATCATGCTCATCGGCCTGGGAGGTGGTAATGCTTCGAGGACAATGGGGTGCGCCGGCGGTTTGGATTTGCGAATAGTCGACTGACGTACAAAGTTTTTGGGCGGTGTTCCCACAACCTGGCGGGTGGGAGAAGCATTGATAGCGTTTTCAACGCCATCAAGAATCGATGCCGAGTCTATACTCTCGGCGTAGTTATCAGATAAGTCGGAAGCCTCATCGGAGTCTTCCTCCTCCTCCGGCAAGAGAGACGTGTCCGCTCGTTGAATACCGGGCGAGGGCTCCTCTAGAATTCTAGCCTGTAGCTTCGCAGCCCTTGCCGCAGCGCGAGCAGCTTCTCGATGCCTCTGGACTGTCGGAATATCGGTCTCGTTTTCGGATGATATCTCACTGCTGGTGACTGTGTCTCTCCGGGGCCTCTCCTGCACTGTTATCAAAGCTGACTGTGAGCCTCGGCGAGGCGCCCTTGGTGAGACAGCACCGACTTGCCTCAAGTTCGTGTTCTGTAGTGGCGACGAGCCCGCTCTGTGTCTGACCGGCATTTTTGCAAACTTGATCTGTTGCGCAGCCCGTTGGTCCGTATCGTCGTCGCTCTCATCGCTCAAGTCACTACTGTCCTCTTCCTCCATCTGCTCGCGACGCCTGCGCCGCCTGGTAGCCATTCCTGGACCCATAGTATCCGAACCGCCCGCAGTGAGCATACCGCCGTCTTCTTCCCCATCTTCGAGTGTGAGGCCAGCCTGTTTTGGTGCTTGGAAGTACTCGGAGGCAATCGCAGTAGGAATCGGAGGTGAATGTGTCCTCTTGTGGTGGGACGAATTCGGCCGCCAGCCAGCGGCTTTAAAAGGAGCCGAGTTTATGAAGCCATCGTTGACGTTTAGGAGTCGCTCTCCAACACCGTCTGCAATCTCATCGAGGTAGCTTGTGCGAAGCTGGTAGGAGACGAGTCTGGACGGGACGTCAGCCTATGAATCTGTGCAAAGCCATTACCGAACACATGATCGCACTCTTCAAGTTGTATGACGGACATAGTCGCGACTAATTATACGTGATCGCTTCACCCTGTGAAGTCAAAGAAATTGCCGAGAGCCGAGTAACTGCTTCAACATGTTTAACACTGCCCTAAGCCGTGAGTTGTCAAGAAATCGAGAATCTAAAGCAGGGACTGTATCATCGCTGTAACTGCTACCTCTAGATAGTCGCGACAAGCACGAGTTGAACAGTGGGGTAATCTAGGTAGCACCTACCGTAGACACCTTATCTGAACTCACCTTACCCTTGAGTGTGGAGCACAGCCTCGTCAAGATGTGGCTGCATTACGGCACGGGCATGTTAGAAGTGGAACCTTTCAACTTCATGTCGCGATGCTCAGCTTCGCGATTCTTTCGTACTTTCACTATCACACCAACTAAATAATCGAACAATCGACCACCATGGGCCTTGTCGACTATTCCGACTCGGAGGGCTCAGGCTCCGAAGCCGAAGTTCAAGCTCCTGTCAAACCAGCCCCCAAATCATCTGCATCTTCCAAGAAGCCTTTCCAAAAGGTTGTCGATAGATCCAACCCTGGCAAAATCGTTGTCAGCCTGCCTCAGCTCGTCAACGATAAACCGCAAGCCGAAGAAGCTCCAGAGAAGCGGACCAAGACTGCCGGTGGCGGTAGATTCTCCGGTTTCAACTCGTTTCTACCAGCGCCCAAGAACGCGAACAAGCCCAAGCCCGTGGCATCGAGCAGTTCGACAGCGAGACCAACCTTTCAGTTCAAGACTAGCGCAGCTCCAGGATTCAGTAGAGAAGTTGGAAGCGACCTGAACAATTCAAATAACAATGCAGACGGTATGAGCCTACCGACACCGAAGGCTGCCGCGCAACCACATATACCTGAAGGACAAAAACCTGCGGATGAGGTCAAGTTGGTGGGCAAGCCATTAATGTTCAAGCCTCTGTCTGTGGCAAGAAACCCCCAGAAGAAGAAGAAACTGAACTCAGGGCTGGCAAAACCAGCGCCGACTCCCACAAATGAACAGGCTCCGTTGAAACCGGCTGAGGCAATACCAGAGGCCACGCCAGCCGTTCCCAAGAAGGTGTCGCTGTTCTCTTTGCACACAGAAGAGCCCTCTGAACCTGCAAAAAAGAGTTATTCAGGCACTTACGAACCAATGTTTGCGACAGCAGAAAGTTCATTGGCCTATGATGAAGGCGCATATGGCGACTATGCCAGCCATGCGCAAGCAGGTCCATCCGCAACAACATTGCCAGGCTCTGAGTCCCTTGATACTGTAGTCGAGGACCTAAACCTTACTGCCGCTCAACGAAGAGAGCTCTTTGGCCGCAATGGCCTGGGCAACCAAGCAGCTAAGAAAGTTATCAATTTTAATATGGATAAGGAATATAGACACAACGAAGAGATTCGAGCCGCAGGAGAGGAACAGACTCACAACCCTGTGCGTGCGATCCAAGGAGGTGGAAAGCACAGCTTGCGCCAGTTGGTACAGAATGCACAGAGCCAGCGTGAAGCTCTTGAGGACAGTTTTGCCAAGGGGAAGAATAATCGAAAAGAGGCAGGAAGCAAGTACGGATGGTAGTGATGACAATGATACCCAGATTTATTTAATATATTCAAGAATGGTACTGTCTATCGTCCCCCATTTTTGTCCAGCATATTTACTCCACAAACATACGCCGTCCTCTATAACGCTGAGATCTAATATGCCAAGTAACAAAGCATACGTGCAATAGAACAAAAGGGGTGTCTTGAAGCCAAAACGCTCGCCATGCAACCGACAAAACAAGATAAAGCAGATAAGCCTACAATATCAAAAGATCTCAACTCCGGCCTTGCGACCACTCTGGAAGGCATTGTCTGCCATCATGAAGCCCCATTCTCCTCGCGTAGTGGGCGAAATATCGTCATAGTCATGTGGTGTTAACGGCCCAAATCTTGGTGATGTTGGGCTCATGATGGGTGTTGGGGTGAGGGGACTGAAAGCGCTTCGATTGATGGGACCGGCGGTTAAGATTTGATCTATCGTCGAAGGTGGCTCCCATTGTTGCATTGTGAAATACAATTGATCTGTCGGTCGTGCCGTGCGATCGCCGTCTTCCTCCTCTTCTATTTCAGTCTGAGTTGGTGCTTGAGCTTGAGCATGAGCTGGAACCGAAACTGGAGCTGGGACTTGAATCTTCTTGGGCTTCGGTTTCAGAATGGGCCCCGGAGTGAAATTTGTTTGGAGTTTAAGCAGAGGCTTCGGCGAGGGCGTCTTCCCTTTGGAGACAGCCATGCCTATTGTCGCCTCCTCAACCTCTTCTTCCTTGTATCGCTCTTGTGAGTCGCTGATGGGTTTTATGGCTGGCTCCGCAAAGCTAGTAAGACCTGAGATACCACCATACTGCTCTGGTCCTCCGTATGCCCGCCTGTACATGCGATCAAGGTCCACAAGTGCCCAATTAGACACACTCAGCCAGTCATACGACCGGAGGATGGCGGTTTTTGAAACCTTTGCACCATTGGTTGCCAGGATGATACGTCGGAGTTCGTCAACGGCGTCTTCGAGACGGAGGTGGGATTTCGTTTTGGAATAGCTGGACAAGGCACTCTTGAGACTGTATAATCTATCGAGCGATAGGACTGTGAGACCTTCGGAGCAGAAAAGGACCTCGTTCTGGATGATGGAGCTATGGATGAGCTGGTTGGTGAGCCCGCATGATGAAGCTCTGACAGCGGGTGATAGCCACTCAGTGCTTTGGTGAGTTAGTTAGGTTCTATGGAGAACTGAGGTGTCTTACCCTATCGCGAACTTCTTCTCCGTCTTGCTCAAAATTGAGTTGAGGATCTTTTCGGACCTAGGGTGGAGTTCGTTGGTGTGGATAAGTCGCATACCGAAGCCTGACGAAGCGCTCATCATTGAGCTCATGGTATCGGTGGTCGTCGATGATGCGGTGCAAGGGGTCATGGGAGGAGGCGACATTGGCGTGGATGGTGAAAGAGGCCATCTGAACCGAGGGCTGGACACTTCAAGCGGGGGGACCTGACCGGGTGAAGACAAAGCACTCCGCGGAGAATTCATCGACCGCAGGGATGTCGAAGAACCAGTTCTCACCAGCGATTTGAGCCTGGAGACAGGACCTTGAGAGAGGTTCAACCGAAGGCCAGGAGACAGTGGTGAAGGAGTCGTCGGAGTCAGCAGACCCTTGGGGGGCACAACAGAAGGGAGTTGATAATCCCGACGGGCTACAACAAGCGTGATATGCTGCGACTTGCGGGCCAGACGCGAAGATACATGCTCGAGAGCCGGTGCCAGATGAGGAGGCAGGTGATGAGCATCGAGGATTGAGGTACCAGCCTCGAGGGGTGACGAGATCCTATCCTTGAGCGACATTTCGAAGTTTTGAAGTCGTGCTTCAGTAAAGAGGACGACTTGACCTGGCGTGATATGATCTGGCAAAGAACGGGGAAAACCAACAAGCGACGAGGTACACTGAGAAGAGAGAAACGAAAAGAGATAAGAAGATATAACAAGATGACCGAACCGAGCAAAAAGCCGCACAGCAGCTGTGATATCCTCTCAAGCTTGATGGTATTGTGAACCCGCCGTCGTCGTCGTCGTGATCCTGCGTCAGAAAAGTTTCAAGAGCAGAGAGAAACAAGTGGACGAAAAGAGTATTAAAAGAGATGACCGCGTCCGAGCTTATTCTTCCCCGGACATATTCTATCTAAAAAAAGAACGAAAGGCAGCTTGTTTATGTTTCACCATCCAGTCACTTTTCCCCTCCCTCTGGTGGCCTCCCACTGAGTGGCCCGCCTGATAATCTCGGTGGATGTGGGTGGACATGGGGGGAACATGAAACGGAGGCGTGCCAAGATGAGTAAGGCCCTGTTGTCGTGAGTTGGAAAAAAGGGGAATTGCAGCATCAATCACTCACAGTCGATCATCAATAAGCGGTGATTTACGGAGAGGATACCTCTGGTGGTTTCCATCAAAATGCAGCCCCCGCTGTGAGTGCCCAATGCGGCTTAGTCAAGGGATCTCGGCGGCTAACGTGCATTAGTGGCAGCTCGGCTACTATTTTGAGCTGCTGGCGGGGTTGATAGAACGGACTGTGATTGGCCAACTCTAGCCTTATACTTAATTTAGAAGGTTGTTGGCGGCCTGACAAGGCATGTGAGTGGCTGTATGCATGTGAGTGTGACGATGAACGAGCAGATTTTGATCGAGCAGGGGATAGACTATCACTTGTATTAAATAAGGTAGTCTAACTCATATAATAGTTTAATATTGATCATGTTTATACATAGTGAGAAGCTCAACGGTCAGATCTCCATAATCTAGCGGAAACAAAATATCATTAGGCCTGACTATACTGTATCCGTATGTATTCTCCCTTGTTCTAAAAACAGTCTCTTATCCTTGTCCATCAACACCACTCCTCCGTGCTGTACCTGCGTTTCCTCCATAAACTAACGTCGACACCCCATTGCCGCGTGCTGGGCTCGGTTTGCCGGACGGCGAAAGGTTAGTCAGATCGCTGCTCCTGATCTCGGCAGTCGGGGTGTGACCGTGAACCAACAGTTCCCGTCTCCCGGGTTAAAATATCTCGATAGCTAGATACCAACACTCAGATCCTTGATATCCTTCAGTGAATCAAGCAGCCCAAGATGGGCATGGAGCACATGTATGAATAATATGCAGACCAAACCAAACCAAACCAAACATCTCGCTTGAAACGCTTCAACGAACCGCATCAAGGACAAGCAGAAGCACGTCTCCAGATCAGAATCACGCTATTTCATCTATAGAGACATGTTTCCAAACTTACAAATTTTCGCATATCTGTGGATTGGCATCGTAGCATTGGCGTGCTAAGGCTGACCACCATTTTGGTCCGGTAGCTAAAGATAGCTTTTCAGCCAGCCGCCAGCCAGGCCTGTCGGTACCGTCACGACCTGACCCTTCAATGCTTGGTCCAGAGCCTCCCAGTCCAATTTGCGTGCGGAAATGGATAGCAATAGCTAGCATTCCCCCCTTTCGCCTGTCGCTCGGCTTAGTGCTCCCGTCAATCAGAGGCTATCCCCAAGTCGCTATTCATAGAACCACATGGCGCCAAACTCACTTCATCTGGCGGTAACAGATACAGCTCTGTTTTAATCTGGCTGTGAATTCATTTCAAGGTTACCGAGTTCACCAGGAGATGCCCCGCGGCTTATCGGATCATCTACCTGGCTATCATGAATCATGTGGTCGTGTATTCGTTGACCCGGCAGACTATCTGTCAGCTGATGAGTCTCATACTGTCCTGGCTTTGAGCGACAGACTGGGAGCTCGTCTCTTTCTCTGCCTGTTTCAGCCATAACTCCCTCATCCTATTCATGTTATTTTCCATGACGCCATCACTCCTTGCTATGCAAATTTGCCCCAGAAACACTCGCTTCTGCCTTGATACCATGACTGTACATTGATGTTTTGAGCCTGATAAACCATCCATTGCCCACTCATTCTTTAAGCTAGGGTCTAGTCGAAGCAAACCATCAATAAGAATTCACCCAGCTTCCACTAAACGCCTTTCCGTCCTTGTCCGTGTACGCGTGTCCGTGTCCGTGTCTGTTGTAATATTCTGGTTTCGAGCAACCGCAGTGGATGGTCTGAATTCCTTGGGAATAATTTCAACCTCATGACATCTGCTCCAGATCGTTTATTTCGTTCATTCCTGGAATGTTCATCTCAACAATGTCATCAAGTTGTTCAGATGACCCGCAGGATCCTTCCCAGTCTTTGCCCAACGTCAGCCGTCACCTCAAGTCTAATATGATTGTCTTGGAGTCGCTGAGCGACTGTAACATACCGGACCCATCTTCCTCCAGTTCATCAACAATTAGCCTGCGGAAGGGATTCAAGACATCTGTGAAACATGTAAGCCTTTTGGTTAACGATACTAGATAAAATTGTAGAGAAAATGGCCTACCGTCCTGCAGTGTGAGGAGTTCCACATCTAGCTCGGCTTGTGTATCCGCTGTTGTTGCCACCGTAGCTGCACACCCCTCAATTACCTTCAGGAACTTGTCTGCAATCTCCCGACTCATTTGAGCCCGTCTGCGCACATGGTGGTCCCTGAGATACTGGAGGCAAATAACACCGATTTGCTTCATCATCTGTCTGATTGACACTTGATCATCCACCGTGACATCGCGGTCACTGGTAGCATCGGCATCAATCTTACCCAACTCGCAAACTAAAAAGTCATGTGTGCTCCGGCGCACTTGTTCTTCGGGGCTTGCGAGGAGAAAAGGTACCCATCTTGGGATGAGGTCACGGCTGAACTTGCGGACCGCCGTGCAAAATTCCCTGTCTTGTTGGCGGAGATCCAATGCTGTTCTGAAGAGCTGAACAAAATACACCCCCTCGGTGTTTTGAAGGCTTTTCGCTTGTATAGATACGTGTTCAATCATGTCCTTGGCGTTGCTGAGTTGTTCTGTGCTTTCGAGGTATGTGATAGAAGCCCGCAGAAACGGATCCATGGCCTGGATCGAAGTCTCACCACGAATACATAGCTTCAAGGTCCCGAGTACTTTTTCATCCATACTGCTGTCCAGCTTTGTTAAGATTCTGATGATATTGTTGCAGCCTGCGTGTTCTTGATCGAGGGTAAGGAGTTTTTCAACAAACAGGCTGGTATAGGAACCGTTTGGACTGCTGTAAACAAGATCCACCTCTTCGGGTGTCCAGCTGAAGGCCTCAGCTAGTTGTGATACACGCTCTGTCGGGTCTTCGACATATTCGGTTCCTATTTGCGGCCTCATCTGACTCATCAAGTGGTTGACTAGTCTGATAATCGATACGTACGAGGTAGGCTTTGTAGTATTGTTCCGCCTAATGACACTTTGGAGCATTCTGGCCCAGTTCCCACTGAGTTCCTGAAGCGGATCAGCAGAAATGATTCTGATAGCGCTCGCTAGGAAGTTCGCGGCCAAGACATATCCGGTTTCCCGATGACCCATGTCAGCAAAGTCTAGAACGGCTCCGAAGTATTCGTCCCAGGCTCTAATGTGAATATGAAAGAATTTCCAAAGGTGTTGGAATATCATCATTACGCCGTCAATAACGGAGCGATGGGAAAGTGTCTCATCTCCGTCAGCATCATGAACCAACTTGTATCGAATCTCCGGATTGTAAACATTGGGCAAAGCCGTCGAAATCTTCGTGACTGCAACCTTGAAAAGGTTCTTGATCTTGCTCCGTACTAATTGATCTGGATTACGCTGCAAAAGCATGCGAAAAGCGCTCGGATGCTGATTGAAGTACTCATAGAAGGAAAAGGCACACCGCTCGCATGATGTGACCGCGTCTTCGATAATCTCTTCGTATGAGAGGAAATCCGGAGCGTCCTTAGTCCTTGTGACAACTTGATCTAAGTTACCAATGAGCGTTCGCATGGCAAGATCCTGAAGTCCATGCTCTTGATTACGCATAGCCATGAAGCTGTTGATACTCGAACTCTTTTCGCAGCTGCCAATGGATCTGCAGTGCTGTTGTGACTGACGAAACAGAACTTGAACAAGCTTGACATTGCTCGGGTCGTAAATACAATGGCGGCGGAGGATGTTTGTATTCTCGTCTGAGAGATGATCCGCAAGGTGGTCTGGCACGTCAACACGAAGGGGTGCCGCAATGGCAAGGGCCGACATCTTTTCCTGTTCCGCGCGCAAGGATGAAGAACGCTGGTAAAACAGCATATAAGCGCTAAAATTCTTGTCGTACAGAATGCCGTTGTTATCATGTATGGGACGGTGATCCGTACCTCCAAATGTGGAGTATTCCATTTGCGCAGGGTCCCATGGCGTTACTAAGTCGTCGTTGAATTCCACCCACAAGGGCCGATTCCTTGAGGTGGGACGCTCGCGAATGTACGAGTAGTAGTGTCCGGATTCAGCGGTGCCTGCGTGAACGAGCACACCCACTAGTTCGAAGATGTCCTCCTCGATATCGCTCATTGGGTTGCTGAGATGCTCAATGGTATATGGTCGCATATCAATTTGATCCGGAAAGGAGAAATAATCATTGATCTTGTTTCTCTGCAAGGTACGCAGGTTGAAATCAAACCTTTTCAAATGGAATATGACATTGTCGGGAACATCTTTGAGACAGGCCCTATGAAAAATTAGCTACTATGAGGCATCACGCCGGGAGGGAGGCCAATACCTTTTCACCGCGTCAACATGGCGGTCACATGTTGAGCATTTGTACTTGTTGTCTGGTTATTCGGTCAGTATCTCCTTTTTTTCTTACTATAGGACTTTGCGTACCTCCTTCCATGACCTCGCCATCCACATATGCCTGGAGGCTCTCTGCTAATGTGCCTTTCCCCTTGATATCACACTGAATTGCAGAAAATGGCTCGAGTCGCTCCGAGATATGTTCGCACTCTTTTGACTTGACTTGCTGCACAAGCTGACCACCATAGAACGATTTTATGACCCGCTTTTCATCGTGGCCAGAAAGCTGAGTCTCCCAGCGATCAAGTAGTAGATTGTAAAACTCGTCGACGTCCATCTGATTGTGAATGTCGATTAATGCGTCGTCGTATGTTTTAATGGAATGGACGAAATTTGACGGATCAACGAAGCGACAGTAGCTCTCCTGCATATGACCGAATAGTTTCTGGGTGTAGGACAGGAGTTGCTGGCTGTTTGCTGGATCGTTGATGCGGCAGTCGAGGATGAAACGCCTAAACGTAGTGTTCATGAAGAGTTGTGCCATCAAGGAATTGAGATAACAAGTGTTGGACAAATTCAGCAGACCAGCATACCCACAAGGGGCCCGAAGAGCTCTGTGTCGGTCGAAATGGTAATTGAGATCGTAGATGTAGTGGTCGTCTGGACCTGGTGTCAGCATTCGCACTTTTACTAGAACATAGCACGTACCCTCTTCATCGTCGAAGAATGGAACTTGTTCCTCGAGAGCTTCCACAACCGCCACCATCTTCTTCTGGTCGTGTTTCACAAGAGTGAACAACACATCTGAAAGTTTCGCTCGAGTCTCTTCGTTGAGGATCACTTTGGGCACAGGCTGCCCACTTCGCAGGTCTTTAGGAGGGTATAAGTGCTTCCAAACAAGTGACATTGCGAGGTTACTGGGCTGGGTCAGTATATATTCCGGGACTCAAAGATGCAGTACAATACCTAGGAAGCGTCTTGGACTGTGCGACTGAGTTATCTAGCTGGAGACAAATGTGCAATAGTGACGATAGACCTCTCGCGAGCGAATCATCTACACTTGGTGGCCCAATGGTCTAATGATCATGCGGTCAGCTGTCTTGCTCAATATCGTTATGACGAGAGTGACTGAGCTTACCTCGGTTGTAGTATGCTCAAGAAGAAGTTGGCTAATTTGAGAGGCAAACTTCTCAATGTTCAACAACTCAGGCGACCGCGCGTTGATCTTCACAACAAGAAAATAAACCAACCTAAAGAGTTCTTCGCTCTGGCTGGGAAATACAGTCGTTTGTCTGACCATGGCGCTGGTGACCTTCCAGAAATACTCCGCCATCGAGCACTCACGGGATGTAACTGAATTTTCACAGTCAGTCTCACTAATGAGAGTCGCAGTACTCATAACAGCAAAAAGTTCTTCAATTAGTTTCGCGGAAAGTGATCTCATACTCTGGCGGGAATCAATCAGTAGAAGACGATGCAGGTTATGGTTAAAGTCGGGGTTTGTGCTGAGTTCAGCCCAAAACCTGTCATCAAGCATGCTCAGCCGAAGACAGATCATAAGCGCTCCTGCGATGACCGGAGAAGGGACGTCACCCGGGCAGTCTATGGCATACGACAACATTTTCACCAACCTGTTCGGGTCAGGAAGGGGGAGCCCCTGTGGCGGTACTGAAACTCTGAGGTTGCCGACTCCTGTAACTTTGTTAGGCCGAATAACATGTGTGTAATGAGTGAACATACTGTCAAGAAACTGCCGAAGGGCATGCAGCAAAGTAGACGCCAACTTTAGCCGCAGGAATACCGAAGCACCATTGAAAATTTCCTCATCCGAGATTGCCTGTACGATGAAGGATATTGGTGTTTTGAGAGCCTCGGGAAGGATCACAGGATCGGGCCCTGAGCCAGTGGTCACATCATTGAGATGACTGATCAGTTGGCTAGGAAGGAGGGTTTCAGCATATTCGACCAACGCATGGACAGCGTAAAGAGATCTGAACGGCTGCCCCGAGGGAAAGATATCTTTAGATGAAGTTGTTCCACTGCTGATCAACCTCATGAAGTGGCCATCTGTGGGCAGCTTGATGAGAAAGTAGTAAATCTGGAAAGGTCAGTCGAAGTTCCAATCACCAACGTGCGGGTACTTGCCTCTTGTGCCAGTGCTTCATCCATGCTTAAATACTCCCACATCTCGTCGAAGTGTGCGGAAATCTCAATCTCTAGTGGTGAAGCGCCCGGCCTAACCCTGTTGGAGAGAGCGGGGCCTCCCTCTTCACGTCTGACCAGTATAAGGCCATCATGCACGCATAGATCTTCTAAGGACCTGCATATATCTTGCTCACTCGGCAGGAATGGTCGGCCTCGGTAGTATATACGATAGTTCTCGAACCCAGTCTCTTGCCGCAAACTAGCGAGGAGCGAGGCTGCCGTGTTCGCCCTCCCAATGACAAGCGGCTTGATGTCAGTCTGCTGGTCGCCATCGAAGGACTGATACTTCAGACCCGCAGGATCTCCTTGGACCTCGTGGGAGGCTTGTGGGATCAGTGTTCGTAGATCAGGTGCGGACAAGGATGGCTTCGACTGGTGGGCTTCAAGAATATAGCGGAGAAACTTCAGCGAACGGGTGAAAATCCTTTCTTGCTGCTGTAACTGCAGTTGCGTAATTGTGGTAACCACGACTTGGCCATCGCTGTTCGTGCCTTGGCTTGCATTTCTCAGCTCCTGGGCAGCACTTTTTAGCTGCTCTAAGCATCGACTAGCTAGCTTCAGATGGACAGATTGTGCTCTCTGAGTTGAAATAGAGTTGAAAAATCGACTGTTGATATAGACATCAACTGCGAGAGTTCGTATGGCCTTGTCTACTAGAGTCTCATCTTCGGCCTCGAGAATGAGGCGCCACAGTTGTTCAATGCCACTAGTAGCAACTGCTTCTGGGTCATCGAGAGCAAGGTTGAAATTGTCGTTGAGGCGTGGGAGGATCTCAATTCTAAGAAATTCAAGCATACCCTCACAGAAGTATTCGGATGAAAGGGTTGGAAGATGGTAGGTCAGACAAGCTTGAAGGAAAGAATTACCATATTTGTGCTTGCGATGGAGACTGTTCAAGATTTCCCAGCCCACCCGCCTATCGTCTGGTGAAAGGGACATTGGTCCTACCAACATGTCCCATAGTTTGACACCGAGGTCCTCGGTGATTGACGGTGGCTCAAGCTGGATGAGGTTGGCAATGAACTCTCTCCGAGGTTGGTTGACAGAGCACGAGAGAACCGCCGGAATCCCTGCCGCCTGGCCAGCACCAATAGCATGTTCCAACTCTTCAATTACGAGTCTTGTCAAGTCATGGTGTTCTACTAGCCAGCGCATCTCTTGGCTCATGTCCCTTGATCGCAATGCAATGAATAAACACCAAAGACTCCCCAAGGTTGTTGCAGACTTATTTGCAAGATCTTGAAGACAACCAAGGTAGAGCTGTTGCTGCCCTTCAGCATCTGGGCCGCACCTCAGGAGCTCTATGAATTTCTGCATTGCTGCTTGTTGGATGTCAGGATACATGACTTGCGATCCGGATGCACAAACAGACGAATCCCTCAATAGACGCAGACATAAATTGTACGGTTGGACAACGAGAAGACGCTCTTCCGAACATTTTTCTGCCATATTCTTCATGACACCCTCCCAGAGCATTCGGATGGCGGGCGTAAATGCGTCTATGGGAAGAGTTTGGAACTTCTCACAGAGAAGCAAAAACCCTTCGTCGTCAAAAAGATGCGCGACTTGAATGACCATGCGGGCCAGAGCGTCAGCGGTACGGGGGTCTTGCCTGGAAGTAATGCCCTCCCAAAACCTATCGATATGCGTCCTTCGGTACCTTCTCGTCACAATGATGAAGCCAATGATGTTAGCACCCTCAACAATAATTTCAGGATGGCAGTTGGCGCCTAGTAGATAGTCGATGAATCCGGTCCGGATCAGGTATTCCGCAATGTGTTCGACATAATGGCTTCCATCTTCAGCTTTGCTGTCGCAATGCTTTTTCCAGAAGGCAATAAGCTCTTTGCACATTTGTGTCATGCCTTGAAATCGAAGTTGCATTTGGCTTGACTTGATTAGTTTGATCAAGAACTGAAAGCGGTGTTCATAGGAAATCGCTTCAGCAGTGTATATGAGAGGCACTGCTGGAAACTCTGTGCGGTGCTGTTCCAACATGAGAGTTGCAGCTGCGTGATCACCCTTGAGAGCTATGTTGATCATATTTGACAAAGCTTGAACGATCACAAGAACACTGTCTGCGACGAGATGCGTCGGACTTTTGTCAATCATGACGTCCAATCTTTCGTGTATCAGATCGAGCAATGTGTGACCTATCAGAAGTTTCTGGTTGCTTTTGAAAGCAATTTCGGGAGTAACAAAATTACAGGAATCCTCCATGATATCTGACGCGACTAAGCATATAGGCGCCAGGTCATTAGTCAACCGGGGATATGTAGGGATAACTTGGAATAATGCTCTTGTCAGCTGGAGAAGGCAACTGAGGCTCCCGCCTGGGCTGTCCTGGTATGCCTTCAGAAAGGCCATGGACAAGGCCCCGAAATGCTGATACTGATCATCGCTTAACAATAGCGGGTTGATGATTGAGTGGAGGTTCTGAAGATAACATGGGCAGAAAAGTTCGACAGTCTGCTGTCCCCGACCTCCCTGTTCTGCTATGAACTCTTTGATCGTATGAATATCCTGATTGACGAACCATGCCGACAACCTGGCGTAGTCTAAAAAGATGGCCTTGGTATGATGCCGTAACACATCATCTGCTAGAAACGGAGGCCTGTGCAACGTTAATCTCGGTACACAGGAGCATGCGTGGTGGGCTTACTTGTGGGCAGCCATAGTGGTAATAATGCGTGGGAAGGTCACCCAGAAAACAAGGTTAAGACGACATGAATCGACTACCAATTGCTGATTGGCAGTAGCGATGTAATCAAGATACCGTCCAAGCCATTGTTGGAGTTTGTAGATGACTCCTGCATCGATCGACGATTCTAAACTGTTAGCATCTAGACCCTCCAGGAAAAGGAGAATGCGTCTTACGAGTTTCAATATAATTGCAGAGTCGCACCACCATTCCCTCCAGTGTCTCTGTGGGTTCCCTGAAAGGAAATTCATTGATGGGATCGATCATGACAGAATCATCATCGACTATTGAAACCCCAATGCTCTGGCAGTCAGAAGCCATATCATCATCCGACTGCACAGTGATAACTTCGATAGGAGGGCTTGCTGATTGCGAGAAGCTGGACCGTGGAGTGCCGAGATTCTGGGGAGGCGGCACCATAACGAGTTCAGGATCCTCGACGCTCTCTTTGACTTGGTCCTTGAAGACATTAGCCGCAGTCTCAGCCGCAACTGACTGTGCCACGTTCGGTGGAGGAGGTGGTGAGGAAGTTGAGTCGTTCTCGGGGGCGTTTCTCAGGTTAAGAGTAGCCATGCTCGATGGCGGCTCTGTCAACGGGTCGCAAACAGGAGACCCTGTGTCTGAAGTCTTCGGCGCGACTGAGTCTGGTTGTGAGTAGACAGTTGTCGAGCCAGGCCGAGGCAAGACAGGTTCAGTATCAAGAGTGGCGGAGCGAGAAGAGTCGTGGCCAGCATTCACTGTGCTGTGAGAATTGGTGGGAGACCCAGAGAGCGAGGTTCGTTGGCGCTTGCGAGATGATATGTTGCTGTCATCGAAGGGATTCGGCCGGGTCGAGCTCGCTTCAGCGGAGGCAGCACGATCTGGGAGGGCGGGAGATCTCGAGGCTGGATCCATCGGAATCGTAGAAAGAGGCCAACGGGGACAAAGCGTGGAGGTGCAGAGACGTCACACCGTCGCGAAAGACGCCCCGGCGATAGCTGCACAAAATTAACATGTGGGTTTGATAGAAACTGTGAAATGTAGCGGGGCAAAGTAGCAAGATTCCCAAGCGCGAAGATATACCATCCAGTACCCCTCTGCTGATAAGACCCCTCTACTGATAAGCAAAAAAAAAGTTTCCCCATACAAAATGCCCAATTTCACTTACACAGTGCTTGGCTAAAATTGAAGTTATTTACGTGAAACAAGTTGTGTCTTATTGAGAGTTTCATGCTGTTTCGTATTATGCTATTATTGCTTACGCTATATAGGCGGTTTGGCCGCATGGAACTATCGCAAAATTTCTATCAATGCCTCCTCCACGAACACTCCTCCCCAAAGCTTGTAGGACTATTATCT